>JASAMV010005820.1:0-71780 GCA_030248065.1 Rhynchonema sp. JSB1_4
GAGGTACTATGTTGCAATGAGAATTCGGTGTTTTTGTTTTTATCGGCAGACGCGTATTCTGAGATTCCGCAATCCGCCCCGCAGTACATATTCCGCACGTCGGAGCCGTACGCTCTTTGTAGTGAGATGACACGATCGGAACCACGCATTTTCGGTTCTGAATCTTTACCACAAAGAATGGTGATTGAAGGCAGATTGGGACCAAACTATCGATAAAAAATATCCGCTATAAAGAGGACTGATGTAAATCCCATCATCATTTACTTTTCCTTAGTTGCGAGCGTTATCGGTCTGTACGCGAGCAAGAACGTAGCACACGTACTGGCCAATTACAAGGGAATGGCGATGGATCAGGCTGCACTCGCGTCGGTCGAAATCAAGATATCGGATATTCCCGAAGGTTGCTACATTTTGATATTTTAGTCGCGATCAAACTTGGTGGTTGGTGATCGGATAGGATTTGCATTGAGCCGAACTGGTCACGTGACTGGTTCCTTTTTGGAGGTTAATTGGCCAGAGGTGTTCGCACCGACGAGGCCTGGCACCTCGCCCGTCTGTGAAAACAGGCCGAAGCAGGTAAAACTCACCACTGTTACATTGTTGTATTGATGTTTGAGATTTGACGCTGCCCACCAGTATATCTTGTAATATGACAAATGAAGAAAGGCACGTGGCCACACTCGATCTCCAACTAAGTCTTTTTGAATTCTTTTCGCTCAGGTCTCAATATTTGACGTAGGCATAGACAGGACTCCAAATTAATTTTTTCAATAATTTGCTAAATACGACGGTTACACAATGCTCTCGCATCCCTTTTGGTTTTGCGAGACACTATTGCGTTATTACACGTCCAGGTAAACCACAATAAAATTAAAGCAAATCCTTTTTGAACAGGTGTGACCCGAACGTATTCGTGGCGAGGCAAGCCAGTGTTTGTGCGACATCGTACGCAAGAGGAGATCGATCGGGAAGCAGCCGTGAATCTGGCTGAACTGCGCGATCCCGAACACGATCTCGATCGTGTCAAGGACCCGAAATGGGTGGTCACGTTGGGCGTGTGCACGCATCTCGGATGTGTACCGATTTGTGAGTGCTCATTTGTTTGTGCGCGGCGTTTCGATTGAAATGGTTTATGAAAAGCAAGCCATGAGCCCGCCCCACCGCGTCACAGGCACCACGAATGGTATTAGGCAACATGTCCGGAGCTGTATCTTAAGATTCACCATTTTAGACAATATGAAGGCTGTGCGTGGGTATCGCAACCGGGTCGGTGTCGCACATGATTCACCTTTTATTTCAATTAATAACCACAACAAATTTATGATTTCAGCAAACAAAGGTGATTACAAAGGCTACTACTGCCCGTGTCACGGATCGCATTACGATACCGGTGGTCGTATTCGCAAAGGTCCGGCGCCGCTGAATCTAGAAGTTCCTTATTATGAATTCAAAGGCGATGAATGGCTGATCGTAGGTCAATAGCATTATGTTGCCAAGCCATCGAGCATATAAATTATCGAATATCGACGTGGAGCTCTACCTAAGATTGAATTTCATTATCTGATTGAATTCGGTATCGTAGTTGTTTGTTGCTCACTACTATGGTTCGAACGGGAACGCAAGTTCGGGTTCAGGACAACCCATAAACCTTCGGGATCGGGACTGGCTGGCCAAAAGTTCGGGATCGGGATCAGAGCAAACATTTTTGATCATGTAAAAATGGAGAGTTTGCGGCAGGTTTGTATTTCATCACTGGATTCAGTTGAAATACCTTTGGGGAAGAAGTTAATGTGAAAAGAAACGGTTTTGAGTAAAAACATGCAATCTGATTTAAAAAACTACTCTGAGTGCAAAAGAACGAGAAAAATTGTGCGGGTGATGAAAGAGTTCTGATCCCGAAAAGTTTCGGGATCGATATTAGAGTTCGCGATCTAGGCTCTGATCGGGAATTATTTTGAAATTATCCAAAAACTCTTCGGGATCCCGAACTTTGGGATTGGAAGCCCGTTTGAACTCTCACTACCAATCGAACTCTCAACCTGCAATTTAAGAATAACCGTAGTTTTTTGTTATCGTTTTCAGTTAAATCTGTTTCTATCGATGCGTAACAATTCTGTTGTGCATACTGTAGGTCAAATACGCTCCTCCCACTTGTACATTTTTGTGTGACTGCGTGAATAAAATCTTTACGTGGAGATATTGTCGACATTTTCTTCACTTCAAGATTTGTTACAATATCTAAACCTGGTTCGAGTATCCAGGCTACTTTTTTGCGTGTGATTCTAGTTGTGCATCAATATATTTTCTCTGTCTTCAGATGACCATGAACAAGAACTGGGAGCTCTTCAAGGTGCCGTTGGGCTTTGTCAGGGTGCTCGAAATTGTGAGTTTTCGTCGTTCTTTGCAGAAAGTTTCGCTAATTTCTCCCAAAACACTCGTTTTTTTAGCCGTTTATCCTGCTTGCCTGTCTACCGGTGTCGCGTTTCGAGTCTCACATCACCTATCACTCACATTGCAATGCTACCGAACAATCAGTCACTTTTGCTTATCCGTTTCGGTTGGTTGCGTATTTCGATTTGAGGATTGTCAGATTTTGAGATACTCGGTAGCTTATAATCCTGTAAAGTGAACCGCACCGCACTCACTGTCGACGTGCTGTGTTCATGGCACGAAAGCCATATGGCCGACCCGACCCGGTCACCAACCAGGTCGGGGTTGTTTTGGGTCACGCGATGACAATCTAGTGCATTTGCTCTGAGAATGACCTGGTGCATCGCATGGCCTGCGTCGGAACGGGCAACTAAAACCGTTATTGCTACACAATTCACATAGCCCGACATACTGATGTCAGCCAGTCGTCTCAAACCAATCCCTCCACCCCATGTGACCAGGTTCTCGGACGTGCTCGTGTCATCCAACAGCTGCGACGTGTCGGGTCACGCTGGCGCGCACGCGCTGTTCGTCGCTGGCGAGTCGTTCGCGTTTTCGGCCTCGTTCTTCGTCACCGTCGGCTATCTGTCGTTGATGCTCGTCACGATTGCCATCATTGTGTATTTGTTCATGTGGCACAACTATGAACAATTGTCATTCTATGCTGCTGCGGTTAGGGTTTTATCACATTCTTTGTCATTGGACTAGACAACGATCCCATAATCTTAGTTGGACAGTTGCTTGCTAAATGTTCCGGTTATCAAACTTGGTCATCGGGTTGACATGTCTCGATCATGTGACTTCTAAGGAAGCATGCTCTGGTCACACAGCGAAGATATCGCCCCGGATCAATATTGAACGCAGCGACCACAACTGCGTTTAGACGAGGACTTATCTTCTCCGTTTGTCGCAGCCCAACCGCAGTCGGTGCCTTCAATGTTGCTGCGGTCCATAGTCTTACGCGCTCAAATTGCAGGATTTCTGTGCCACCACCCTATTTGCCGCGTTGTGGCTGTTGAGTGCTGTTGGCTGGGCTTTCTCTCTGTCGGAAGTGAAGAAACACATGGAAACAGAGTTCGTGTACCAACATCTGGCTCGAGCCGACGCGGCGTGTCTGGAACGGAAATGTGCAACCGGTGTCGACGATACATTGTGTCAGAAACAGACGTCGTGCGTCATACACGATGATATTGGGTTCGCGGGACTCAATATTTCTGTGGTTAGTATTCTACCTGTCGGTTCGAGTATGCTCGTTTGATAAATTCCAAAAACTGTAGAGCCGGTGGTCGTATTGTGAGACGTCACTCTTGGTCACAGTCGCTTTTGTGCTAATACTTTCTGCTGTTGGAAACGTGAGAAAGTGCAGTCCTTGGTCAATCAGTAATGCCAGCATAGTGGAACCCCCCTCGCTTACGTGTAACCAGTGATTCAGCCTAAGTCGGTATTTGGGCAAAAAAAGGTTGGCCAAGAACAAACAACCTACCCATCCACCACCAGCACTTGCATTGCAGCTGTCCGGTCTAGCGTGTGTGCTGTTGTTCATCGGCAACATGTGGTTTGTGCTCAAGGAGACCGCCTGGTATCAGCACAATCGTCGCGCGCATCACAGCGCTGCACCCAATGGGGCACATGTCATGTCGAGTCCGCCTGGCGATGATCTGGACCAGTTGGAATTCGACGATTCCATTTATGATTGAATCGTTTTCAGGCATACAAAACAACGAACTTGCTTGATATTTAGTGTGATCAAACTTGGTGATGAGACCTGCAATCGAATCGTCACATGACTTTTTTTGAATTGAACATGCTTTGAGATTTACTGATGCTCGTAATTTTGAGCAGCGTAACAGTTGTTTATATTCTTACTCTGGTTGATATCGCGTGCATCAGTAAATTTTGAAATGATCTTGATCAAAGTCAGATCCGATTTCGATCTCCAAGTTTGATATCGGGTATTATGTTATGTGCTGTTTTGGTATCTTTCAACGATTTCCGGCCGATTGGGCTTGTGCAACTCGCAACGTGGGATATGTCTGATGATGCCTGAATGTAAGAGGGGTATATGCCGAGATCCCCTCGCGCGTGTTCTTGTTGTCACGGTCATTGTGCTTTCTTGCTTTAATAGACGGTATGATGTCAAATCATCTTTTTTACAGTTACCGTGAAAACCTAAAAAGCAAGGGAGCAGCTCTGTTCTTTTCATTCAGTCAATTTCAAAAAAAAATAATTTCACCGTTCGTCGTTCATCAAGATCGTTCCAAGTCCGGTGTTATTTTCGATCGATATTCCGACGGCTCTATTTAGGTTTTTGCGGTAAGCAGCCGACGTTCTGGCAGTGCAGCAGCATGACTAAAGTGTTAGTGACAACTGTTTTCGTGGGACTTTTTTGAAGCTACCTATACTCATTTTCTATCGCTCATTTATCTCAATTCTACTTCGTGTTGCTAGTCCGTTTTGTCGTTGTGTTCTCAATCAACATAGATTCTCGAAACATTTTGAACAAAGCTTGTTTTGCACAATGCTTCGTCATTTCATCTCAAAAACCGTTCAAACGCGCTTTACTATGACATTTATTGTATACGCATTTGTGTCCCGTGCTATTTTTACCGGAGCTCAAAGACCCGCACCACTATTTTCGTGCTTCAGTCAAATCAAATCATATATTCCATAACGTGCTTATACTGAACTGCGCTATCTTGTGGCTTTTGTGTTCTTGTGCTTGTTTTTGTCGTAAAATCTAATGGTTCGAATGTTTGCGAATTTCAACTTTGGTAACATAATGCCTTCATGTTGTTATGTTTTCATTATTTTAATTATCCGAAGCTCTATGTAAAGTACCTCTTCGTGCTTCCAAGTTTCACATTCACATTTCCTTATGTTCATGTTCTCATGCCCAGGCGGTCGAGAGTGCCGTTTATAACCTAAACCCAGTACTTCGTCTGTTTTTTGGACATTTTGCAACTATCAAGATATTGTAATTATGGTTTCCAATTGTATTTGTTCCTGTCGACACCGTGTTGCGAGCAGACAAAATTTTATGTGCAAAATTGTGATGTTTATGTGGATAAAATGTTACGGTGTGTAATTTGATGGTCACTTATGATTTTGTGGTGTGCCGTGGCTGTTTCATATCAGCTTGATGTACTGTGTTGTGTGCATGATGTCAATACCTTGTGGTTGTGGAAATAGACCCTATGTAATCATTTTTACTAATTTTACGTGCTATATGACGTGGGCACGTGTCCTTGATTACCTTTGGAAATTTCTTCACCACTGGAAGTCATGTGTATTTTCATGTGTTATGATACCGACAGTTTCACGCCATTTCGTAACGTACATAGTTGTGTGAGTCATCCGTAAATCAGGCGGCGCGGTGATTGCTTTCATGTTTCTGAGAGAAACAACAATACCCATGGTCACGTTTTCATTTCAGAATTTTCAAGCGAAGTCAGGCATAAATTTAGCAAGGAAATATGGAGCTGGACATGTTCAAAATGCCGTTGGGCATGATCAAAGTGCTTGAACTGGTAAGTGGGCTGGTGTTGATCTTGAGTTTGTCAACATCTTAATTAGTTTTTGTTCGTTGTCAGCTGACTTGGTTGTGTTTTCAGCCCATATCGCTGCTTTCGTTCTCCCTGTGTGCCTCGTATTCAACAACGTTTTCATATATGGCAAAGCAGACAGCTACGAATGGTACCCATATCGACAATAAAACCTGCCCCCAACAAGAATTCACGTTCGGTTATCCGTACAGGTCAGCATTATATTTGTTTCCTCAACAGATTTTGAGGAATTCGAGGAACTTATTTGGGCAGGTGAACCCTGGGTAATCTGATACAGCGGTCTATTTCTAGAAAATTGAGTTAATACCAATATTGACGGTAAACAGTCCGAATTCTCATTTTCAGGCTGAAAGAGATTCAATTCAGCAACGATTCATGCGCTACGAAGCCATTACTGAATGAAACATTACCGTACGGCTACGATATGGCTACATCGTCACAGTTCTTCGTGTTCATTTGTGTGTTGTGCATGTTGTGGAGCATGTGGTGGACGTGGGTCTACGTGTTCAGACATGACAACTATGAGACGAACAAAATGTATCCGAAAGTGGTTGGTTGCGACTGTGTTGGTCATATTGCGCTAACGGGCCATGTCGTCGGTATCAGTAAAAATAAGACCAAGCCCCAACCAAAGACCAACCCCCTTTTTGTGTGCAGCGTGTAGCTGGCAAACTATTCTAAACATTCACCAAAAATTTTGTCTCAAAACGCTATGTACATTGAGTTACAGCATGTTGAAAACACCTGCTAGTTCCGGTTGAGGGTTGGTCTAGTTTCTTATTTTTGAAAAAGAAAACCAAGTTGGTTGGCGGAGGAATTTTCGCGGACAAAAAAGACCAAGCCCCATAGCACGCAACCCAGCAACACGAACACAAAAGATAATTGCTTCAGCTTCAGCACATGAGTTGTTGCATAATACCCCAGCTGTGTGTGTGTTGTATTAGGGACTTTGCGCTCTCTCGGTGAGTGCGTCGCTGCTGGCCCGATCATTACGTTTATAATGTATCGTAAGGCGGCTTGGCTGTCGGCGTCTTTAGCACAGTGGCAAGCATATCTGACTGTGGTTGTGAGAGCCACGAGTTCGAAGCTTCTCACAGACAAGCTTTTTGATGTTTTTGTTTATGTTTTCAATGTGTAAATATCAATGATTTCAACAAACAGAAACAAACTTTTCACACCCGACGTTTGCTTCAAAATACAATCAGAAAAACCCGGCCCAAAAAATCGGGCCGGATAGGACCGGGCTGACTTTTTCTGAATCCGGCCATGCCGGACCGAGGTAACCCGGCCCGATTCCCACCTCTGTAACAAGCGTTTTGAATGATAATGCTTTTAAGACATTTTAATGAACCCCGTATTAAATCATTTTCCAGCAGGTGAAAAATAAATGGCAGAGAAAATGGGGGTTGGGCTATTTTTCGGTTTTCAACTGCTCCGCCAAGGGGCTTCGTCTATATTTATTTTTTGTGAACTAAAACCAACCGACAAATAGCTTTGTTTTTACTTGGATATGATGTTTCAAAGTCTACTTTTGTTTCTATGATGATCAGCATGCTCCCTTACGTAGACATGCCAAGCATCAGCCCACCGAACCAAACCGTGTTGGAAATGCGGTCAGGCCAACTTCAAATGCTTTTTTCTCGAAAAAGTGGTTTTGGGGGTTGGTCTTATTTTTACTGATACCGACGATGTGCTGCGATCGTCATGAAAGTGGTTGTTTTTTTTAATCCCATTGGGTCGATTTCCCCAACCATTATTTCAGCAAAATAGTTTTTAACGATATTTTGGTTCTCTATCAACCTCGTAGTGACAATATAGTCCCAACACATTCCTACATGATGAATACTGCGAGTGACGGAAAATACCGGGTGCCGATCATGTCGTTATGGAGATGGCAGACTGGCCCAAAACATGCTCAACTAGCTAAATTTGTGCTCTTCTCACATTCAGGACTTCGGTTCAACAGTGATGATGGCGATCGCCCTGTTGTTCGCTGTTGTGCCCTGGGCATTCGGGGCCGGACGATTGAAGTCGATTACAAATGCTGCTTCGACATTGAAGCAAGTCAACGAGCTCGACGCGGCCTGTCGCAGTGTCGCGAATATGACTGCCACGTGTGTACTCACACCGAGTGATTGGACGTATAAAAACAGTGATATATCGGTGGTACGTTGGCGATCTTTGGCTTTCTGTCGCACTTTAGGTAGTTCTGTATTCTCAAATTCATTCTTCTGCGAACAGATAAAGGTCCGCTGTTTGCTGAACTGGCTGTTGAACTACTGGACATCAAAACCTGGCAAACTTAGCGATTAGATCTACATTGCTTTAGTCCAGCCCTGTCCTGGTAACTTTCGCTGTTGGAGATTTCGGTCTACATGTCCCACTGATTTCGACAAGCCTAAAAATGGATCCAGAAGGCTGATGAGCGACTTTTACGCCGCTTGAAATCTGTGACGTTTCTCTTGTACCAATTATAAAAGTCACATTCCATATTTCAGGTGTTGGGCTTTCTACTGCTGTTGGTTGTGGGTTTCAACGTGTGGCTGACGTGGAAGGAGACCGAATGGTTCAAGAATCGTCAAGCGTTCGGCGGTCAAGATCGACACATGGGTGCACCCGGACCACAGTTCGGCGCCACGGCTGGCGCGCGACACCAACAACAGCAGTACAATTTGACCTGAGAATGTGCGCATGTGTTGGATGTATGTGGTATGTGCGCCGTATCGAGTTTGAAGGCAACCAGGACACATTTGCTTTGGGTCACGGCCTTCTTTCGTTTCATTTGACCAGCGTAAGAATTGTTTCTCTGAACATAATGCTACGCTGGTCAAAAGTAGTGCTGCAAGTCTAACGCACTACGCACTCGTGGTCCCTGCCTTCATTTTGATACGGCACTGAAAGGCTTTGATTTTCTTGATATCAAACTGATTTTAAGAAAGCTGCAGGAAAATCAAACCTTTACGTTATCGATTCATCTATGTCACCCTATCTCTACCACCACGGCTTCTTGTGTTTTAATCCAGATGTTCTATTTTGATGGTCGGATACATTTTTATTGTCTTGTTGTGCATGTACACAGTGCTTTAGCAACTATTCACTTCGTGCTCTTTCTTATGTGCAACGGTTGTATGGTATCGATTCAGTTTATTGCTACTTTTAGCGTTTTCTTGCTTTGTTTATCGAACTTGTGCTTATTCTTATGTTACACAAGACAACCCCCATATAAAACACAGTCAGCTATTGTACACAGATAGAAGGACTTTCATCAGAACCATTCATTTTCTCTTGCTTTATGCTCGTATGCTCGTTGTTTTGTCTTCGTCTCTACTCCCACATAGGCCCAAATTCTCGAAAGCGTCACCCGGGGTGGTTGCGCCCCCAAATACGATAATGACAACTTTTAGCTGGCTGACCTCAATTTGTTGCGTGCTTATGCGAACAGCGGTGTTGTTCAACGGTGTTTCGAGAATATGGGCCATAGAGTTCTTCTGATGATAAGGTCACTTTGCTCAGTTGAATTGATAAGTTCGACGTAGCAGGCCTGTGCTCTGAGGGATGGCGGATGTTTTTTACCGAAACTCAGGTCAATGTCTGTTGAGTCTAGGTCTAATTGATATGCAACCATAACGTGGTGTGGCTGTTGTTGTCTGTGGGTGCTGTCCAACGAAAACGAGGGGTTGCTTTTTATAATTTCAGGATTTTCTCTACTGTAACCTAGTATGGCTGTAACTTAGGTAGCGTATTCAAGGGCCTATCAAAAAGGCGAACATTCGCACTTGCTTCTGGTGAACGCTTCACAATGCAAGCCAGCATGTGGTGTTGAAGCCAGGTTGACGCGCAAGCGCGCATGCATTGTGCGATCGACCTGAAAGTGTATTTTTTTGTTATCGAACTTGCCGTTGTATCATATTTGCATTGATGTTGTGTTGTTTTTTAGTTTACTCTATGCTTGGTTTTATTTAAAAGGTGATTTATTCATCACATACAGTGTGATGTTTCTCTTATTTCTATTGCCTTCAACCACTGGCTGTTGCCTTGTTGCCCTTGTTGTGTCAGGCATGTATTGCATATTTATCGGGTTGCTATGCTAGGCGAAATAATCATGTCACATTTATCGATCATAATAAAACGGTGCGCGTTTGGTCACACTGTTATTGTGACGGTAACCCTTCCGAAATTCTGTGCTTTTCTCTGTTTGCAACTATTCCCCAAAACCAACGCCGGCTTAACGGCCCAGTACTGCGTGAAATCTATGTAATAAAATTTGTGGAAGACTACGACTCCGTTAAACATGTTAACGCAAGCGTAACTCATTGATTTGCAACTTGATCATTTCACACTTTACACCGGGTCCATACATGAAAATTTCAGATGTGACGCCTCCCTCTTTACTTGTTTTCGATCGCACACCGGAAAACAACTGATACAGCAAACAGCGAAAACCATTTCGTTATTGATAAGACCTCGTCCCATGTTTGCCAGAAAACTATTTCCAGCTACCTTTTTATGCTTTTGTATCCCCACATCGGGCGGGACTGATAAGCCAGCGTATACCTCGTGAGAGCCCCTGCCTTAGCAATGTCCGCAATTGATAGTTTTATTGCTGAATGCACTGTTTATTGCCTTTTATCTTTTGTACATAATGTTCCATAAAGCCAAATGTTGAGATACCCAAACCGGCAAACCAGGGTCAAATTGACTATTTTTTGGTGAAGCCTTTCAGCGACATATGTAGTCGCCTGGGTTTTCTGCGATACTACCTGTATGCATTGACACAATATGGATACCAATCGCAAGAAAAATCTGTTGTGCAAAATCAAAGAGCATTGTGCACCTAACAAAATGCTTGGGAATTTGTGGCTGTTTCCGGTGGCCACATTCACGGTGGTTGTCACAGGAGTGACTGTGACGTCTGTTTTGCTCATTACTTTGATGTTTCATTTCGATATTTGCTATTTTGTTGATAATTTTTGTTGTAATTAAAAATTAAGTAATACATCGTTTGTTGTTCAACACCTTTACCTTACTACACTTGACAGGTACACGTTAGCCGTGGTGAACAACCATGTTGACCCGTTTCTACCTTACATCAGCGATGCCGGCTCATTGCCGCCCGAAAGCTGCATTTATGGACTGTTCTTCAATGTGGCTGCATTGCTGTGTTAGTTGTCCGAAAGCGGAGCATGACTGATGCACCTCATGGTTGCCAACAGGATCAAATAGTGACCAGGAGGGGTTCAACCGTTTCGTCCCGTTCTCACAGACGGGCGGTGAATCAGGACATCGTCATTTCGAACGCGGTGAGAACGGAGAAATGTCAATAGTTCGACCGATATTTGGTTCTAACAATGATGAAAAAAGCCCAGTCATCTTCAGTGTCAATCTGTGTGTACATACGGCATCGTCAGATTGTCGAGTATTACGGTAATCGACTAGCGATACGTGGCGAGTACTGGCGTCTCGTCAGCACCGTCTTACTGTACATCGGGTGGATATCGGCCTTTGGTGTTGGATTGGTCGCTAATTTTGAGGTCAGCGTTTAGAATTTTGGGCACAAGTTCTCGACTGAGCTGAGGCTCTTGTTGACCTTGACTTCGATGTTTCACGATGACTTTAGATGTTCGTTTTCAACGTCTAATCCCAATTCAACGTCTAATCCCACTCCGCGCCCACTTTGCCTCAAAGCAAAACTGGCCCGCCGGTGTTTAGGACACACCGCACGGGCGCATCCTGGGGATCTTGGACTTAGGCCTAGTTTTAGGCTTGGGCTCCAGCCTGAGTCAAATGAAACATAATAGAAACTACGAGGTTTTCGCTGACTGCGAGCTGCTGTTTACTGCTGCATCCAAATGGGATGGGACCAGACCCATTTTGAAATATCACCATCATTTAAAAAACGAGTGCTAACGTAGCCAATGTTTCAGGCCACCAACTCCATTCCCATCCACTACATGGGTGTGTTTCTATCGTGCGTATTCGGCATCGTGTATTGTTGGGGTCAGACGTTCTTCAGTTATCGAATGAAACCCTACATGATACGAACACCCATTATTCATCTCAGATTGTTGCTCTGTATCATCGGGACAGCATTCTTCATAATCAGTAAGCGTGCACTTTTGAAATTTTTCAGCTTTATTCAAGATTGGTTTTTACAATATATTTTCTTCACAGTGATCAGCTGCGGATATCACGACAAACCACCGGTGCAGATACTTATGGTCGACTTTAACGAAACTGTCACACAAACGATTGAGCCTCCGACCACAATTATATCAATTGGACATTGGCCTTCGGAAGCAGAGGTGCATAACTTGTTTTTTATTCAACTCTCTTTTTATTTTACATTTTATTTGCCATGATACACGGCGTCTTCGAAGTCAATAATAAGATATAAGGTCAATAGTGAGCACCACAGACGAGCATCACACAAAGATGCAGAAAAGTGAATCACTAGTGGAAATACGTGTTTAAATTTTCAAAATCATCTAAATATGAAATGCGTAGTTGATTGAAAACAATGAAACACAAAAACAAACAAATAAGGGCTGGGCGTGTGTGTGATACGTCACAGTTTTATTTTCGTCCAAGAATGTGCTTGCATCAGCTGATAAGCAGCCTATGCAACTTGACTTATTCTTGGGAAAATATCATATTGATCAAAACGGCACCAATAAACTGGTCACGAGGAAAATTATGGTCCAAAGCTGACCAAATGTCCTTGTTGCACGTGCGGGTTCCTCTCTGTAATACACGACCATGCTCTGCTGCTGTTGTGTAGTCCTGGTTTGACTGCTGCTGGCCACCAGTGAATCGGCCTGTGGTTCGGCCTGGCCCTCGTCAGAGCTCGTCATATTGGCCATTGCTTTAGGCTCAGGTATCGTGATAGTTTGTGGCAATGCGTCAAATAGTGACGTACGTTTGGCCTTGGGCGGGATGCAACAGTCCATTTGACAGCACAACTCGGACTCTGTGCACGTGAAGTAGATCAGGCTGAGACGCTGCGTGCCGTTGTTGATCCAGCTGCAAGGGTGGTGAAACATTTGCGACTCGTACTGAATAATAGGGGTCGCCGAAATTCGTGGCGTTACAAAATTGATTGCCCGATGTTCAAAGCTTGCAATCTGATCACCAAATTTCATGCCGTATAAGTATCTTCCCATTATCGAGAACACAAGCCAACGGTCCTTGAAACATCGACCAACCGCACTCACATATTTGTCAGCGATTCATCAGTCGATTTTATCCTGTACTTGCACAGTCTGCGTCCGTGTGCCGGTGCGTAGGGCGCTATGCTGTTGGCATCGAGCCAAAAATAACTGCGACCACGGTAGGCCAGATGACTGACGGATGAGCTGAGCAAATGTTTGCCGGCCTGTGGGGAAATTGGGGATGGTTTGCTAAACACTGATGAACATCTGATGCACCGATGGTCTTTGAAACACAGCGGAATCGAACACAAACGAGGGTCGGTAACGGTTTACGAGAACCCAAAACCAGCTCATGTTGGTTTTGGGGTTGTCATGCATGACCATCTGGTGCATTAACACTGACGATCACCTGGTGCACCACTTGCCTGTGAAACAAGACCGAAACGGGCAAGCACCAACATGCCGCACTATTCACATTTGAGCTCTGTCAGTAAATAAACGCCTATCCTATTACCGATTGTTTCATGTATCCGAATGCAGCAACGGCGAGCGCCGCCTTGATTTGTTGAGATTGACCGTTGAGGCCTAGAATTGAGAAATAATGTCTTTTTCACCAATAACATCGATATTTCCCGAACACATCGACACCAACGTTGTGTAAGTTGTCGACTGCCAGCCCCGACCCGCATCGATGCTCCGATCTGCGGTGCGTTGATTTCGTTGGTCGCGTCTCGTGCAGACACGTGCTCGGCTGCTGCCTTGGCTTGCAATCGCAGCGACTGTTTGTTCATTCGGGCAGTCAGACTGTGCACTGGAATGGGGAGGGACAGTGGTGATATGGACGACATTGTCATGTATAGGTTTGGGTCACACATGGGAGCACTGCGTGTGCGTATAATGTACCATCAGGCCAGGTTGGCACTACCGAAACTCAGTTGCGTCAGTGTGCACGCAAGTCGACTGATGTTTTGCAGATTGTTGTGTTTTGTTGAGCGAAAATGGATTTCGACATCGCTCATATGATGTTTCGCTGGAAACTCTCGAAAATTTTAGGCCGGCGGCAGGTTATCATGCTTGATAAACAGATTGCGGTCGGAATCGGATCTGCCTCGGTGGTAACATGTGACATTTATTAACAACGGAACTTTCGAGATTCTGCTCTATACCCCTATTGTGGTTTGATATAGCCAAAAAGTCACTGACCTCGTCCAACGGCACGGGCATCAGTGACCGAATACGGCGACTGCGACCTCGATCGTGCGGCCGTTGTCATTCGTGCGGCGGACTGTCCGCGGCTGCCGGTGCCCTTGCGACCAAGGCACGGGGTCGAAAGTATGATCAACAACAGAAAGTCGAGTTTGTAGCGCATTTTAGATATAGATTTAGATACTGAAACTGGGGTATGATATACCGTATGCAGCGCTTTGACACACCCTGAACGGAACAGACTTTTCAGGCTTGGGCTGGGGTGGGGCTATGGGTTATGCTCATGTCTGTAGGCTTAGGCTGCGATTTCATCTGGGGCCCAAGCCTAAAGGAACGGACGAACGTCTTTAGCATAAACCCCATAAAAACACAACACGATTCATTATGTTTCCGAGACCACATAAGACCTCATCCAGAAGTGCCTTGAACAACTGCTGCTGACAGCCATAAATAAGGGCTAAGCTATACACGGGCACTTACAGTATATAGCCCATGTTCTGTGTAATGTTCGGTTGACAACTCCTAAAAATGCCTAGTGGTTTTTCTAAAGTGGTCTTCTTTTCGTCAGAAAAAGCACTAATGTCTCTCTTCGCGTATGTTACACGAGAGCTGACAGTCAATCGTGTTGTCGTCCTAAAAAGCCAAAAACACCAAATTGCCGAAAAACATGAGAAAAACAGATGAGAGCGCACACGTCGCTTCCGTCAGACAAAAGTGACACGGAAACAACAGATGAACAAATTGCACAACCTTGTTCTAGCCACAGTATCTCTCAAGCTGTTGACAATTAGATACTACAGTAATCGCGCGTGAAATTTAAGAGAAATTATTGCTTTGAGCATAATTTAGCGTCAGCGCTAATATAAAAACTTGCGTTTCGGCTAACGTCTGTGAACCTCTAGTTCCAAAAGAAAGTTCACACGTACATAAGTGATGCATACATAAGCTGCTGTTGTAATAAGTGTTGTTGGTGCGTGCGTTTGTCCGGCTTGTGTAATAAACAACGCAGCGGTTGTGTACGCCGCCACGTGTGCATTCACCAAAGCAAACCAAAACGTCGAAAATTTGTCAACGCACGCGTGCACGCTTGTCGGTGTCATTGTGCTGTTTTGGGGAGGACACTGGCAGTTGGCAGCAATTTTGGATGTTTCCTGGGTACCGATTTACGGGTCAGTAACACCGCATACACCGTGGTACCCAACGTCAGACACAAACACCGTTGAGCGGAATATACATACCTACAGCCAAAAAAACGTTGGTTCTCGGGCCCATCCGATACTGCGAGCAGCACTTTTTGGTTTGCTGATGACGTAAATTGGACTCTGTGCGTTGAGCAGACTATGAGCTCAGCTCAACCAAAACTGGTGTTTCAACATTATGCTGCCTGCCACGTTGTGTAAAAAGACACTTTCGTTCAATCACCATCATAAAGTGATAATTTTATAAGCCCATCAGCTCTCAACTTTCAAAGATAACGTTTGGCCTCAAGTGTAGCGTTTTTGAAACAATATGCGCAGCTTGGAACCCTTGTGGGGCATTTCGTTGTTATCAACAAAAAGTGAGGAGTTAGAGAATAGAAACTTCAGTGATAAAAAGTTGGAGCCACGTTGTTTTTTAGTGGAATACTGCTTTTGACAGTGGAGACACGCGCGTTAACGATATGGTCTTTCTCATTGTTCGCAGCCATATTTTACGTGGAGGGTGGCGCTGAACGATTGTCGGGATGATAATTTTCGTTGCGGCCAAACTTGGGTTTTTTAGAACAACCAGGTGGCATAGTCGAATATGGTCGAATTTCCTTGAAAGGTCAGGGGCTTTGCTTGGGCACCAGCGTTCCAGTAGACCACGACATCATTTTCTCATCGGGCGTGCGTTGTGCTCATAGATTTATGGTGATGCGAGCGAAAAATCTTCGGATGAAAAAATCGGTATGTTTTAGCAACGCAACGCTCCGTTTTCGTCTTCGTGTTGGGGCCAACGGCAATACACAGGTGATCAATACAAATCATCTGCTCGCTGATTCTGTACCGAAACAAACACCAAATTCTGACGAAAGATAGACACATAAGCATACCTTCATTTTCATAATAGTATGTACCTCTACAGTATACATTATGTACTTACATACATCTATATGTACATGTTGTACTGTAGTGGGAGGAAAGCAAAGTCAAACGTCGCGTTTATCAAGCTGTTAAACGTGTCAAAAAACTTGTGACCTAGAAATGCATGATAAACGTCCATCTATACCAATGTACACCAACAAAGCAGTCAGAATCTTTCCGATCATTATTCGTGACGAAAATTTATGGGCAACACGTGGTTTCGCCCGTTGACTTTGAGCAACACGAAAAGTAGATCGTTAGCTTGTGAAAGCTGACCGCAAGCACTCACACAACAGAACCGCACCAATATAAAACCTAAAATGGCAATTTGCCAAGCTATAGCCTTTCACCAAACCCAACTCGAATTGCAGGGTTACGGGGCGCACGTGACGTCGGCGCTGAGCGAGTGGTTGATGTCGTTGTGTTTCAACCTCTACATTCTCAGTTTCGCCGTCGAGTTCTGGTACGCACATCTGACGCCACCTCGGTTGCTGCTTCGTGACCACCACCACATTCAGCCACTCGAGCATCCAACCATCCCGGTCACCTATCAGCCGAAGGACCAGGTGCTCCAAAAGAAACACTCGTTGCCGACGATGCTTGGTCACTTGGCCGGACACAGCAACAACACCAGCTTGGAGCGAACCACAACCAACAATGGATTGAATAATGGCAACAATAGTGACAACAGCAGCAACAGTGACGGCGCAATCAACCACAATCACAACTACGATCCGGTGGCCAACCCGATCTTGTACCCAATCACAACCTTGCAGACAAGGGTGCACCGGGCGCTCGTCAGGCAGAAACAAACCTCGGCCGGCACATCAACGTCGATATCAGGCGATTTCTTTGTGGAAATCGGCGGCGAATGAGCTGATCGATTTACTTGATGTACAGTTGATGAAACGTGTAATTCTACGATATTAATTGATGCCAACTGTCCCAACTGTGATTAAGGCGTAACATTGGATGCTACCGGTGACGTGCCGTACTTCGTCGTTGTAACGCGGATATTCTACCAGAAATGCTAACTATATTTTTATTCCGTAATTTGTGTGATCATTTGCTTACGAACACTGTATATAATGTTTTAAACTCACGTAGATTTTGTCGCAATCGACCCCGATTTCGGACGTGGTGAACTTGCAAAGCGCAAAGAAAGAGAAAATCATCATGCTCTACGTTGTGTGCCACAACGCGTAACGTTTCCCAAATCAGCAGCCACGTCTTGAATGTTTCACCATTTTGCCAGCTCCGAAATCGGGCTCGTGTTGGCGCATAGGTTTACTTTACAAATTGATGGGCAAGTGATAAAAACATCTTCAATACGATACATGTGCTGTATGATAACGTAATGTCCGATGCAGTAAAGTTACGAAGTACACTTAAGATGCAAGGTGAAAATAACGAGTTGAGCATTACTTTATAAATGACAAAATCTTGTAAATAAATAAATCATATGTAAACTCAAACCAAGCTTGTGTATTTGCGAGCGTTCGTGCGTGTTCATCCGTGTATGTACAGTATTTATACATTCGACTGTAACACGCGTTTCCAATTTGGTGACAACTGACACGCATATTGATACAAGAATTAAATTGACACACGCGACGGGCGGGCACATGGCAACTTGACCCTGATTATTTTGTGCGACCTTGTGTCTACCACAAACATGCGTGTCTTACAAACACACTTTCTCCCCGAGATTGCATCGTTTTTACAACAATATACCGACGAAGCAATTCAAGTTTAACAGCCTTATCCTTAATTTCTCGGTTTTGACACATTGCGCTACGTTTTGAACGTAGTTTCGTAGTGCAAACGGATATCAAAGATTGTAACGAGATTAAAAATTATTTATTTGGAAAATGGCTCGAATTCTAGTGACCATCGTTGCTCTTTGTAGCTGGTCATCTGTTGAGGTTTGCTATCGAAACGTTTTTGGCTATTTCGTTATTGCCAAGATCTGCAGCAGTCTGTGGAGCTAATACTGTGCAAGGCTTTGCATTTTGTATATTTGTTGTTCGTTATTTGTTGTTCACTATATTTATTGTTGCAGTGTCAAGGCACATTCCATCCCTGCGCACGCCAACTGAGTGAATTCGAGAATTGCATGCACAACGCGTACCCATGTCGATCGGACACTTTTCGTATCGACGGGGTCACGCCCAAAATCAATGCGTTGAAACGACGTGCTTACAAATGCTACACAAGGTTGGTGTCTGGGCTTTCTTGCAATTTTCTAAATTCTGACCAACGAGCGCATTTATGTAATTCAACAGTAACGGCTGCGAGAATGCGCCCATCTATGAAACATTAGAGCACAAACGTCACAAACTGCCGGTGAAGAACGCCGCGTTGGAGCTGTATGAGAACCTGCTGCCGGCGTCAAGTTGGTTTTTTCTCAAAAGTATCATTTTTTGTCATTTTTTGGAAATTAGAAAAAAGAATTGTGCTCACAGAGCTCGGGCCAATTTCGCCGTTCGACTTGGCGTCGCGTCGCAACCCGATCATCATTCGTGGCACACCTAGTGAACCGGCGCATCGACGATTGCACTTGACGGACATGCACGACACGATGCGAGAATGTGGACGTAAGGTTGGCATGCCATTTGATCAGGATGGAGAATTTCAGAAAGTCAAAATTGGGATCAGTCAATTTTAGGAAAAACGATGGTCAACTTCATCCATATCAGTCAAAGTCTGACAGAAGTTATCCTCAATGCCTTGTTTAGAAATCTAGTTCTGGGGGATCCAGAACCAGCGATCTGTACGAAAAAGAGAAAACAATCTACAGTATATACATACAATCTACATATATTTGTCTCTAAACAATCAATAAGTTCTAACTTATTTTCAGCTGATCGACTCGGCCCTATCAGCTCCGATCACCAAATGCATGCACGGAGAGCCGTCCTACGCGTACTTCTACTTTCCACATGTCGCCTCAGATGAGATAGTCGATTTGCCCTATAACGTATCAGAGGATCAGAATCCATTGACGCAGAATCGGGACAAATTCAATGTTTTTATTGACAGGTTCGTACTTTTTCCGGAGCTATGCCCAATAGGACCATTTGCATTGAGATGCAAATAATTGCAGACTTTATTACGAGGCGTCGACAACCGTGATCGAAAAACATTGCCAGACAACTGGAAACCGGTAACATGCACGGAGTTTTTGTTGCGAATTCAATCTACCATTATTTATAGAGACCCTGTATTTGCACCAATATTATTTTTCTTCCGATCTGCCGTTGACCTCCAAATCACCACTCTCGATCATGAACACCAGTGACGGAAATCAGTCTCGATCATGTCACTATAAAGAGGGCCAGAGAAAGTGCAAATACTCAAATAAGCCCGGATGCCTTGGACCTTCAGTTTCGACCGTAACATGACCACTCGAGTGCAGGAGTGTTTATCGCAAGTGCTGGCTGACAGTGAGAAAATCATGATGCAGAATGGAGTGCACGAAGGGCAGATGCGCGCCAAAAGGTTCTGCAAGGCGCGTAATGAATGCGAAACGTTGTGAGTTGCGTCGGTGACGTTTCAGATTTAGGCGGAATGTCGATCAATTTGAGTTGTGCCTGATATTCAGGCTGACGCATGATTGTCGCAAACAACGCCAACGCCAACCGCACGTGTTCTGCGACTGCGCAGCGCGTATGCTGAAGAAAATTGATGTTTCATCGTACTTTCATTGCCTGACCACGGAAGGCGGCGTGAATATTTCGCCGTCAGATTTCTACATGAACCGTGGCCGAATGGTTGACTATCAAACGCTGGGTGAACACATTACGTATGAGGTCCTGCTTAAATGGATGGATAATTCTGACATGCGATGCCTGATTTTACAAGGCTGCTTACAGATCCGTGACCAACTGGACAGTTTGTGTACGGCGTTGGGCGTGACGCTGCGTAGCGGACTGGACGACGACTCGCTTTGTGAATTCGACTCGTTGTTGGCTTGGTCTGCCAGTTTGCCTGGCAGGGAACAATGGGACAGGTTAATACTGTAGGTATTGGTCGCACAATGACTATATGAGAATCCATCCCCATATTTTTCCTACATCGGCAAGGAGGGTTTCTGGCGATTTTTTCAAATTGAATCAGGTTTTGACAAGGAGTTATTTTCTCTTTCTTTTCCCGCTTTATTTATCGGGAGTGATCAACGTGTGTGTGCTGTATATCGATTTCACACATAAAGCATGTAACACGTGGCTACAGTAACCCAAGCCCGAACCATTTCGGTTGCGCAGAATTCAGGGTGAAACTTCTGCACACGTGTGTTTCTCATTCTTCTCACTGATAAGCATGCAAAGTTCTTGTCAAAACCTGGTTCAATTTGAAAAAAATGCCAAATATCCGCCTTTTCAATGCAGGAAAATTAAGGGGATGGATTCTCATATAGTCATTGTGCGACCAATATACACTGCATGTTTGCGTTTGGGACAGCTATCGCACGACTTTGTGCACACATACTGGGCGGACAGCGTGCAATGAACCAACTGGCAAGCGTTTTTAGCCATCGGATGCTTTTACGATGTTCTGGTGCACCGCCAGTCTAGCTGTACAACGGCAGCAACCAAAACACGCTCCATAATTCCCATTCAATTAAATGCGAAACAACGACTGCTGTCAAAATCTTGTTTTAATATCAGAATCTTCCTGGATGGCGTTCCAAACACGTACTGGATGGTGAAGAACGAACGTCGGAGGAATGAACGAAGAAGAAACAGGATGGAGCCGATTCGACGTTGGTCCTATGTATAAAATGGGAGGCAGTTTGGTGCAAATGATTGAAAATAGATGTCGAGCACAAAAATGTTGCGACTTTTCAGCAAAAATCGGTGCGCCCAGAGCCGCTTTTGACCCACTTCCGCCGTTGACCACTGCCAGTCCCGACAGTCACTCAAGGGGCAACGATGATGACAATAAATTGTGCTCGGTGATGACAAAGGTGCAAACGGTGACCGCCAGACATTGCAGGAAGGGCGAGAAGAAACGTGAAAATGGTTGGTGGTTGTTTTGGTAATGTGTTTGTCGACAGAGCTTTTAGCTCATGCCCAACCATGCCCCCAACACAAACAAGTTTTTGTGTGGCTATTTACCAGTTCAGCCCCGCGCATTTTTTGTCACAGTTTGGGGTTTGCGATGTGGAAAATTGAAATGTGACACGAGTTTGTTCACATACAGTATGTATATCTACCGACCTTAACTCAAATTTGTCACAGGTTCACCCATCAATGGAGATGTGCGCACAGTGGTGAAAGAGCCAACTGAATTTGTGCCCTTTCCTGGTTCGGATGGGGTCAACATTCAATTCTCATTGGATCCAGGTGCGTAAACCCTTGTTCATTCTTTCTGTCTTCTTATACGGTGGGCTACTGTAGCGAGAAAGGAAGGTTGAGATCGAAATGAGATTTCGAAGTTTTATGGTCCAGCACACGAACAATAAATTTGAATTCCCCCGATTTTGCCAAAGCCATGGCCAGAACAAACAATGGCAAGTGTGTGCCTCTTGATTTTGTGTAACCGGTAGCACAATCACTGATGCACTGCACCAGTCTGTTACACCACAACAAAACGGCCCCCGCAGCACTGTCTGTGCGTTCTGCTTCTGACCTGCACCCGCCCAGTGCTGAATGACGCACACACACACACAACAGGAACACAGCACTCTGCTGACAGTGTACCGCTCCGAGACAGCAGTGTACATGTACATGTGTGTGCGAGTGCCTGCCAAACCCACACACATTCGAACGAAAATCAATAGGCGCACCTATGGTCGGGTATGATGTTGCAACTGCCAAATAAATAACCTTTGGTGGGTCACAGTGGTTGAATCCTCTGAAAAGAACTGCAGGGCCTTCTCACGAAGACCCGTCGCAGTGTTTTTGTAGTTCTCCTCTGGGTTTTACCTTTGGAGACGCCAGAACTAAAAAATCTCGTCTAATGGCACTCCCACAGCTCTTCATAATGGTTTGAGATTGGGCTTGTTCTTAGGCTCCTGGTTGGTTTAAATGCGGGCCGAAGATTGGGTGTACATACATATATGACTGAGCCTGAGCAGCCTGAGATCAGTTGCTGGTTTCTATTCGGTGTAGAAATTCTACCCGGTGTCGAACACAAAATTCTACACTTTGGTGTAAATTTTCTACCCTTGCCCATAGTGAACGTGCATAATTCTACCCTCGTGAGTTTCTGTCCTGAGCCAAAACGCCCAAATTGGCTCGAAAGTGTCAAATATTTGTACCTATCGCTTGAACTGGGTGGAAATATTTCCTTTGGATGGCGCTGCTGCGGCAAGAATGATCCATCGCCACCGGTGTGACTATCGCCTCACAATTGTTACCTTTCTGGCCCTTTTTGCACTGCGATAGAGTGTAGAATTCTACACCGACGAATGAAAACTCAAATTCAACCCAATTAAATAAGACGTAAATTTGTACCCGGGGTCGATTCTAGTACTTCTACACCGAATAGAAACTGGCTCCAAATGCGGTATGCAACCGGCTCTGGGAGTCTTCTTCGTAATAACTCTCATGGCGAACTCTCTAAATCGTAAATGATTCTGAATGAAATTTTGGTGTCCGGTCTGCCGTTCACTATCGATGCCACTCCATACAGTGATCATTATTCGTGACGACAGAACTTGCCGAGTCCGGTCATGTTACAAAAAACCGAATGGGGTAGACTGTCCCAATCTATGCACTGTAGTCCCAAAACATCCCCTTTTTTCTCACAGACTCACCAGCGCTGAGCGCAAGTGAAGATGCAAGCGGGATATCGAGTGAAGCAGAAATATTTCTGGCTGCAATGTGTGAATCGATAACCAACCCGATCAGGGTGGCTCTGTCGAAACTGCCCGTCTGTGATCGACTGACAACATGGCCTATTTTGAATAAGTAAACATTTTTAATGGTTATGTTTACGTGTTTCATGCTTGTTACGTCCAACCGGATAACAGAATGAAACGGTGATATAGTGAATTTGTGCACTGCCGTGCACTTGCACTTTTTATTGCGTGCACACTAGAAGAAGTGCACTGGATGCTGTCTTGAATAGAAGAAGGTTAAGTGCAAGAAGCATAACTATATACATACATCGTGAAATGAAAAAAGAAGCACAGAAATTCAGCAAACGACTGTATCACACATACTACATACAGGTAAATATGTATGATATAGTACAAGCAAGCAAAATGAAAAACCTCGCACGCTGTTGTGCAAATATTGCACCTGTATCTGGACTTGAATCTGATTCTTGGTCGTATCATATCTTGTCAACTTATCTCCTCCCGTTTGACGCAACGCACAGCCAGACAATCCCGCGAATAATCAGAATGACTCCGATGATGTAGCCACCTGAAGTGCATTAACATTTTATGGGCTTATAGTTTTTTATCACCAGAGTTTTTAAAAGCATCCAATCATATATGATTGTGCACAAAAAGATCAAAAATAATTTTCATACCAATCCAAACGAAGTAGTAAGCGCCACCGTCATTTAGCGTGCCGACCTGAGCATAAATCAAAGGCTTCATTCTATTATGGTGTTGAAGCCTTGCTGCTTGCATTGACTCATAGTTTCCAAAAAGTTAAGTTTCACAAAATTACTGTGTTGCATCTTAGGTGCTGATGTACACATACCGTTACGCCGATCGCAGCCCCAATGAATATCATTCCAATGATGATGTACACACAGCCACAACCGGCACCCACGCGCCGAATCGGTCGTGCTGGTCTGTAAATAGAATTAGTTGGATAATTTAGAAATATTTACAACCCTGAGCTGTGAGGCGTTTGGGGCCGAAACAACACTGGTCTTGCGCACAGGTCAAAGCACCTTACCGTCTGACCAACAACATTAGTATTTTTTGCTTCAATGCAAGCCTCAAGGCAACCCAGTCTGACTCTGAATTTGCAACGCAAGTCGAAATCTAACGCACTGCGGTGGCACAATGATGACATTGGCGGCTGGGCTGGGATCAACAGCACTCGGGTTCCCCGGATACGGGGGTGGAGCGACGGGGGACGCACTCAGCGGTGGAGCACTCGGAGCGAATGACGCGTATTGTTGTGGTTGGGGGTGCGGCGAACCTGCACAACGGGCAATGTTGGCCTTTGCAACATTCTGCAATCTCAAAATTGTATCTCTACTCACCGTACTGTGTTTCGTAATAGGACGGCAATTTGTCGATGTCGCCCATGATTGGGTACACTGTAGGTGTGGTTTTGTGCTTTGCGCTTGTTTTATATATTGAAAACTTCTGAAAAATGGAAATGAAACTGTGGCCGGAATCTTGGTGAGAATCATGATGTGTACATACATAGAAGCGCTGACAATCAAAACCTATCACAGCAGCACAAATTTGGAAGAAAATGACAAAAGTGCCAAGAAAACGCTTTGCGATGGTTTGAACCTATGTCACGCTCTTATGGGTAGATGCTTATTGCACATCGAACGTTATCAGTTTTACAAGCAGACAGCCACGTAGCGTTATTGATAGAAAGCCTTGTTGCAAAGTAGTTGACGCAGGTCGTTGACACAACGCATCTATCCCTAAAAATGTTCACTTTTAAGGCTTAACTATACTTCGTTCTCTCAGAGAACAAAGAACAAATTCTCGCGCACTGATTGGTTGTTGAACATACGTGGACCAATCAGCGCGCGAGAATTTGTTCTTTGTTCTCTGAGAGAACGAAGTATAGTTAGGCCTTAATGCGTTCAGTCACTCCGATCAACTATGCCACAATTTCGCGGATAAAAGTTGGGATAGGATGTATTGTTGACTATGACTTTATGGTGGCATGCGAAAGTGTGACATCATCGTTCACCAAGTGAAACGCACTGGTAGGTACATGTGTATCTTCTCGCGGTGTTTTGTGACTCAGTGGACAGATGTTTATCAGGATTTAACAAACATTTGGTCATTAAAACGTAGTTTTCCGCCGATTTTATCACGAGAGCCGTAGTTCAACTGGAATAAAGGAATATCACCTTTGTTGTACACATACACCAGTTTTGATAAACTTAATATCAGGAGGCAGTACATATTCATTTTATCATGCAAGCTGCTCATAAGCCCAAAATCACGACTTTACACATTGACGTGGAATGAAATACAGTCATCCCTCTTTATAGAGTGACATGGTCGGGACCTGACGCAGTTTCTTTAAAGAATTTCCTCTGTCAGGAGATTAAAATCGGGGGACCAAAATCGCTTTAAAAATATGTACTATATAGACAGTTCCACTATAAAGAATCTCACTATAAAGAGGGTTGCACAGGAAAGAGTCGAAAATCGGTGCCAAAAGATCTGAATTATCATTATGAAACATTAGATACAAACGTCATCCCGATCGACCATTGTTCTGTTGCTGGAACAGAAAATTGCTGGCCGGGCAGCAGACGCCCTGTGATATGCCTGTGTACTGCAGACCGGTGAGCATACGGACGTAGTCGTGACAGAAGAAGCCGGGTTGACACGAGTTCACTTGCACCAACGAACAGTAGATGGGCGTGCCGGTTTGCGATGTTTGTGGTTGGGTCAGGCTGGGGCACAGCGGCTCTGCGGGAAGTGTTGAGGGATTGGCACTACATGCTTAGTCTTCGCGTCGGGCCATTTTGGATCCAGCGCGGTTTCCAGCAAGGCAATAGTGGATCTGATTGGAATCAAACTGCTCCGCTCTACTTCGACCGATCTGATACGAATCATGTGACTGGTCTGCTATGTAAAGCGGCCTCATCCGATCCAATCTAATCACCGAGCTTGATTTTCGACTATCGTGAACAATTCTTATGGTCATCGAAATTACTCCTCTAACCCGAGACATGAACAGAAGAAAAATTTGACTGTTTGTCTGTTGTTGAAAAGGACACCCAACGTAGGCAGGTACAGAAAGCTCCAGCTGATCACCATACATCAACTAACCAGGCATCGGACAACACAATCCTCCGCCACCAAACTGCGAGCCCACCCTTGTCGGCATACAGTATCCATTGTAGGCACCACACGAATTGTAGGGCATGAATGCACTCGACGGCCAACATTGGTAGAAACCGTTCGCATCAGACAGAGGTGTGTTGGACAGACCGTTGGCTGTGATGCAACGAGGGACTGCAATCGAATGAGGGGTTAGAGTTTGACCAGAATTTAACTGGTCGTAAAAGTTCGTCATTGAGTTCGGCCAAACCGGTCTGATAGTTGGTTCAGCTACTATCGTAACTCCATCAGCAAGCCAAGGTAAACGATCACGACCAGCAGTCAACACCAGTTTAAAATGGAAGTCGTCCTTCCAACTGCGACAAACGAACCAGGCACACACTGTTGGTACAGCAACGCGTGATCGCACGAACACTGACAAACACCGTTGCGACATTTGGTGCCGCCGACGACGCACTGTGCCGTGTACTTGCATGACTGACCGGGCAGCACCGTGTCATGACACTCACCCGCCACCGACACCTGCGCACCTGAAACTCGCAGATAATTGGCGCAGTAACTTTCTGCGAACGCGGTGCGGTTTGGTACCTCCCTGGGCATATGGGCATTTCGTTTGGAAGGTGACCTCTAATCGCGTTTCGCACTACATATGTACAGTGTTTGGCGCCTCATTCTCTTTCTATGACTCTAGCAGCAACCCAATCATTCGTCTGCTCTCGTCAACCAACGGCCTAATCCTTTGGAATTTTATTTTTCTCTATAACACGTATAATCCTGTTCACCTATTACTTGATTTGATGCGCACCTTGACATCGCTTAGCGCACACGACTGTGCCAATGTCGGTTCGCTGTTGGACGAATCCAGTGCTGCACACACACGTTTTCGGCACCGCAGCACTGCATTCGGCGTTGTCCACACATTGCTCGTTCACGGTGCACTGTTCTGCAACGGACGGTATGTGCACATTCAATCAGCTTGATGTTTGCAACTGGAACGCTCCCTTTCTTTGATGAATGCTTGGTTTCACGTAAGTCAAACTCCAGCTTTGTTTTCTTTTCAATCGGGCTGACTTGCTCATTGAGGCCCCGTTGACAGTCCCTTTTTCACATGCTTGTATGATACAAGTCGCTTTTGTTTTGAAACTTGCTCAGCAAGATACACGCGTGGAGGGCACATGACTGCTGACGTCCCGAGCAAGGCTGACGTCTGCGAAGCCTTATATGGGCAAAATAGTGACCTGCAGGTTTATTAAAAAAAGGAAAGGTGCCTTATCCAATGGTTACGGTAGTGTATGACTGTCAACCAACAACAACCTTCAAGTGCCGATCGTTTGTAGCATTGTCCGTTAACGATCACGGCAGCGCTCAACGATGTCAACGACGGACACGGCTTCGGACAGCAGTACATCTGACCGGTGTAGCCCGTGTAGCACTCGTGCGTAGCTGACGGACAGCGTTCGTCCTCGGACTGCATTGTTTATTGAATTGATGATTTCTTGAAAGTTTGATGCAATAAGGGAGAGTGAACGTGGCTTTTTCAAATTGATGCAAAGAGAAAATCGTGACTTTTTGGAATTAATGTAACAGAAAATAAAATGTGACTTTTTAAATTGATGCAATGAAAGAGAAAATGCGAGTTCAAATTAGTGTAACAGAATTGGAAAAGTGTCTTTTTTAAGCAAATCCGACCAAAGCGGAAACCTATTTTTTTAAATTAATGCAACAAAAGAGAAATTGTGGCTCTCAGGGTGATATTTTCGAAACGGTGTAAAGGCCGGTTGAAAGCTCGGTCGAAAGCTCGGTCGGCGTAGCTCGGTCTCGGTGTAAACGTGAAACATTGCCTGTTATTAACGTGGAATGTTTCAAGTTTACACCGAGCTACGCCGACCGAGCTTTCGACCGAACTTTATGCCGACCTGTGCGCCCAACTGACCTTTACACCGTTTCGAAAATTCCACCCTCAGTGTGCGATAAATTTATATGTACCGGAATTTTCCGGTTACAGTCCCTGGGGCTCTATTCGGTAGTAGGTGGGAAATCGGACTTTAAAAATCATTTTTATTCGCAAATAGAGCCAGACCAACGGTAATTTTTCACTATCAGATTTGCGTCTGGACCAAAAAATCCCAAATATCCGAATGGGGGTGTAACCGGAAAACTCCGGTATGTACATTTTATTGGGCTATGCTAACCTGCGGGTTTTCACACTTTTTATCCGTTAACGGCTCACCACTGGGACACCATGGTGCTTCTGTGGGGCAGCAGATTCCCTCTTCCAGTTGCCAACTGCCGTAGAAACAACGGTGCAGGTCCGGACAATCGTCGTACTTTTTGCTGTTGCCTAAACATAAGAAAACACGATACCGTATAGGTGGTGGCCAAGATGGATTTTCACGGCATTGTTGGGCTCGATGTTTCGTCACCGGTCATTTGAATTTTTATCACGTAGTGCGCATATACTGTACATATATGTATAACTATCGTGCTGAGAAAACGGCCGTTCGTGTTCAGGTCTCCCTATCATGTGGCTGAGAATCTCTGATCTGACTCTCTGCTAATGTTCAAATCGAAAACACAATGACGACTTATTTGTCTGGAGCTGTTGTGGTAGGGATGCGAAGAATAACGCGCAATCGTACCAGTGTCAATCGGGCACTTCAACGCTCGACACTTGGTCACGGTGCCGTTGGTCTGTAGCGGTTCACCAAACGGGCAGGCGTTGGTCACTGTATAATGTGTCAGTTATTGGGTTCGGACACTGCCATGGTTTATTGTTGATTTGTTGTAACCTTCTGACGTCGTTGACCAAAATTGAGGGTTTCCGTGAGAACAAAGAAAGCTTCGTTTCGGTATTTCACCGTAAAGTGGTCAACAAGTTTAAAAATTTTGACTGCACTTTAATGTATTCCCTCCTGGACGCCTGTTTACGACGGTTTTAGGCAATGAATTTCAATTTCCTTCTGGTTATTCTCTCTCCATTCATCCACAGCTATATCTTACCAACAGCACATTCTGTGTTGTTATCATTTGGTGCAGTGCCATTCAGACAGGCACAAACGCCGTTTTGACACGACGAATATGCGATGATGCATTGAATGTTGTCGGCACATCGACCACCGATCTCAGTCACTGAAATTTAAGACACAAAATGAATTTCGAATTGGGCTTCTGTGGTAAAATTTCGACGTAAAATTTGGAAGTTTACCCACCAACGGGCAAGCAGCTCGATATGCCAGCAACCTGACCAGCTGGACATTCTGAAACAGGTGAGTTTTTGTTTGTGTTGGTGGCATGCAAGTGATCCTAAATATCCACAGTGTCATAAAATACAGATGTTCGTCACAAACCGAGCACACATCGGTTGTTCACTTTCTTCATGTTCGATGGACACGTGTCACAGAAATTGTAGGTGCCACACTGAATCGGCGGATGGCATTTGCCCTCGAAGCACATGTGACCCATTTGAGGCGCTGAAATACAGCGGTGCGTATTTTCACTGTGTTCTTCTGCGACATCGTTGCATGCAGCAAAAGTCCTGTATACATTATGTCAATCAACTCTTAAGACGGGTTGCTTGAAAAAAATCGACCACAGCTCTTTGAGGCGAGTTATGTGAATATTTCGTTTTGGGTGCCAAATCATTTGATCCTATCAATTTTGTCTGACCAAAGTTGACTTGAACGGACAAATATGGCTATCGTAACAAAACGGTAGGTACGTAGTTGCCATCGATATGTACCCACTTGGTTTTGGTTTTAGATTCACACATAACGAACTATAAATGCAGCTAGTACATATATCACGGGCGATTTGTATCGTTTTGACGTATACATACCAATGACGCACTGCTTGGAGACACTCTCGATGTAGCCATCTGGACACACGCACACCGCACCGCGACAAACGGACACCGATTTGCAGTCGGCATTGGTGATGCACGTGCTGCCGGCCAGCGCACCACCGACTGCTGAACAAATCGGAAACACTCAGTCAGCTCAATTCACTGCATTTGTGCTGCTTTCTTCACGCCCTTCGTGCAATACTGCTGCAAATGGGTCACCACTGTGCTTGTTCAAATTCGGCACCGTACCGATTAAATCCCGTATCAGTCAAAGCAGTACCCCAGGTACCCCTCTCCTACGCCACTGCATTGCGTTACCGCTTTTTAAGCTTAAAAGCGGCAATAATAATTGGCGGTTGACGCACGATATAACAAGTGCCAACGATGGCATGGAACAAGTAGACCAACCCCATTGCATTTTAATCTCAATCCGGTCTTCGCCTCTGAACGTCCATGTTTTGCCTTGTGCTGGCCTAATCTGTTTGGCCAAGCAAGAAACGTTAATGAATAATGAACTAAGTAAAGGAGCCGGTCATTAAAGTAAAATTAGAAGTACCTGTCGTGTCGCACGTTGTTTGCTCATCGAAGTTGCAAAAATTACGTTGGCAAAACCCCGGCAAGACGGTGTTGACGAGAAGTAGCAAGATTAGCTCAGGGTTACGGTAAGTAAGCGGAATCATGTTCACTCCTGGGAACTTTGGTGGGCACCTGTACTGAAAAGTTTTGTGAGACCAATACTCCATCAGAAGCAACGATAAAGCCAGAAACGTTCATGAAATACTGTTGACAGCTTCAACAAGGACTACAGTGTATCCAACTACGTGAAAGCCACTGAGCTTTGTTGGCTAGGACACAGCTGACGGATGTGTACGTTGTTGCGTGTGCACAGAAATCACGTGAGCGCTCGCGCTTCAAATGCTGGTCTAGGCCAGTTTGTTTGTTTCTTGCTCTTTTATGTCGTTTTTTAATTATTTGTGCAGCTGCCTTTATAAAGTATGTACATGCGCTGGAGTATGCAGTTCAACTCACAATGGTATCATGTTTTTGGATCAATTTTTCGTCGTGTGCATCGTATTCATTTCGAAGAGACACCTTTGTGCAACAGCGGACCAAATTTATTGTTTTGACATCACGTTCACTCACAGCAAATGCGTGTACATTTATGTGCGAAACTACGGTCACAAAACAATATTGCACAGATCAGCCAAATCCAGTCACCATAGTTTACAATAAAACCAGTCAGTGAAAACTTGCCTGAGTCGGCTCCATATTGCAATGTGTTATGTTGTGCTGACCTAATGTATGTATGTACCAGAGAGAGCCAGATAAAGCGGCCTGGGGCGAAGGCTTAGTTCAGGACACTGTAAAAAAAGACCTAGTGAGCCCACATAATGCGAGTATATAATCCGTCTTATGCCACGTGACCAAAGGTCGTGTTTATGCACGACGAAAGTCATGTCAAATGTCATATCGGGTGGTATAGTAAATTTCCAAATTCGCTACCGCATAATGATATGCGCCCCATAGTTAATGTCACGTTCTAAACCCGAAAATCAACTTTTGAAACATTCGAGCAACAAACGCACATGCAGCTTGCTAGCCAGCCAGGCAGCTGCGCGCAATGTTTCAGAACTGCGCGTGGTTAGCGTTCGGGTTTAGAACGGGACATTAACTATGGGGCGTATACATATACTTTACTGTGCGGCAGCGAATTTGGAAATTTACTATACACAGTTCGCAGATACGTATATCACTCCGGTTCCGATATACTTTTTACATGCGTGCACGAGAAAATACTCAATATGACTAACAAAATAACATACCAGTGCTAAATGTGCAAACAGAGATGTACAAGCTTATCTGTAATCTACAATTTCGCGATATGCTGGTTTCTTCTCATCCTCACGGTACAGTTAGCAAGTTCAAAACAGAAGTATGCACATGGGTTGTTCAACGAAATAAGCAACAGTCCGAGCAACAAAATCTTTCAAGGAATTCACGCGTGCATTGTGACTGTCTACAACAGACACCATAAATGCCTGGACGTAGTGAGCGTTTCGTCATATTGTCGACGAAAGTTTGTGGTAAGAGTGATGCAATCGGACCTGAAAAAGTACAAGGACTGGTGTGTTTTTTTATCCCCTGGTGGTTATGACAACAGATACTGTAATAAAAATTGAAAAACCCACCGATCTCATTACCCGTACGCTTTAGCATGTTCATGACGATAGGAGCAATACAGCCGTTGCAGACAATGTTTAGTTTCTCATTAATCCTGTGACCACAGACCCGTTGACCCGCACATAGTGACACGAGCATTGAGACACTGATCAACCCGACCAACGGTCCATTATGTGACCGGCGCATTTTCACGTGCGCATTACCCCTAAATATTGGCTGAACAGTTATGTACATATGCATAACGCTGTACGTCAACCTACTGTTACAACTTCGGGACATCTGTCATCGGATCGTTTTTGTCCATTGATATACTACGAGCACTTGCAAGCAGCTTAGTAAACGCTCTTGATCAATTTAATGATCCTTTGGCTTAAAGAGTGCTATTTGTTTTTTGAAGTCGTCGTAGCTGGCGCGAGTAGGCACCCGGAGCTTTTTCAGATAAACAAGATCTGATTTCCATAAAAACAAGATGAGATAAATGGAGACACGCATGGGTATGTACATACATATGTACATATGTTATGCACATTAGCGCACTGATACAAATGTGTGTATGAGAAAATTCTTACACGGTGTTTCCCAAGCGTTGGTACACCCACTGACGAGCAAATAAATACAGTAGTCCTGACGCCTGGTGAAAATATGGTGATTTGCCTCAGTCAACAATTATTTCTAAGCGACGTGAGGCACTGCACGTAAGTTGAGAACATCTGGTGAACATCAAAGCTTCATGATGTGCTAATTAATCACTAATTAATGTTGACGGCACGAAAATTGACAAAAGGAATCCTTTAACATACACTGCGTGACCATTGACGTAATTCAGGCTGCAATCATAAAACAAAAAGTTGGGTGCAAGCAGAGTTGTGAAACCATAATCGTGAACCACTCGTGTGCCACATGAACGCATGTTCGAAATCAAGCAGTTGTCAGCACTGCACGGCTTTGTTTTTCTGACTTAACTCATTTCAATTTCTTTCAGCGCACTTTGGTGCACTTGCACATACTGTACTGTACATACCAATGCACAAGATTGAAAAAAGCCAGAAGCAAGATGCAAAGCCATAACAGACAATCTCCGTAAGCCATAGCCATGCATGAACTTCACTTCCTATGTGATTCATGAAGGGGTGCTACTAAAGCAGGTGCCGCCCATTCAAGAAGAGTTGAAAATGCGCTTTTTGTGTTCAACTTTTTTTATCATACGTTTTTGTGAATTGTTGTGTTTATTGGATGCAACCTAGGGTTTATTATGATCACTTTAGGGGGTACTGGTGTAGCTCGAGTGCATGGTTATCTGAGGTGGCCCTGAAGAGGGCCGTTGGGTTAGAGTAAGTTGACTGAAGTCCAAGGGTGCGACTGTTCAGTGACTGATAGGCACAGTTGTTTTGAGAAAAGCGTCGAATGTTTGTTTGCCTCCCGTGGGGACTGGTGCGATCCAGGGTTTGGAAAAAAATTTTTTTTAAACAAGTTTTTTTTAAAAAAAAATTTAAAAAAAATTTTTTTTTTAAAATTCCCAAGATTCGGGGAAATTTTACCAAATTTGCCTAAAAACGCGCAAAATCGCGAAAAAATGCAACTTTAATTGACGTCACTTTTGTGACTTGGTTTGCATCACTTATGAAGGGTGTTTACGCCATTTCGATGCGATCCAACAGTCTGTGTTTGTTATGGACCTATGACTGCTGCTCTGTGGTATCAGACACAACAGTTTGTGGTCGAATAAGCAAGATTCACTCATAAACCATACAGAATTGAGAATATAAGCTGCATAAATACTTGTCGGGTCGCTGAATCAGTCGTATATGACCGACCCGATGGGATATGACATCAAAGTACAATGTAAGTACATGCATACTGTGTCTCATGTATCACGAGAAGGTATAATAACATCATTTGGGTCATCTTAGATACCAAATACATGCCCCAAAAGTGATTTTGTGAAGAAAATTTTTCGACCCTTGCGAAAAAATGACAAAAAATAACCCCCAAAAAGGCCATTTTTGGACGTTTTAGAACATTTTGTTCCCCCGAAAAATTTAAAAAAAATTTTTTTGTGAAAAAATTTTTTTCAAAAACCTTTTTTTTGCCCAACCCTGGTGCGATCAACGCTGTTGTTGGTCGCCACGCCAGGTACCGCTGAGCTAACGGGCCTCCAAGACCCCCTGTTGTGCGTTACACATGCAATTCCCATTCAATGCATGCGCAATGCCAATCCAACGGGGAGCTAATTGCTCTGTTTTGGTTTTTTGTTATTTGAATGGCATATTGATTGGCATAAAGCTAGCCGAAGCGAGATCAAAATATTGAATTCCCGTTTGTTCCTGCTCACTGTACCAATATTTCGAATCGGGATGGTTTCGTTAGCTGGTGCACGAGGTATACCAGTACCCCTAAAGTGATCAGACGCCTTATGTTGCATTCATTAGACATAAGAATTCACAAAAACATAAAATAAAAAAAGTTGGAACAAAAGAAAGAGCATTTTTCCCCTCTTTTTGAAAGTGGGCACCTGCCTTAGTAGTACCCGGTGGGTCTAGTGCCTGCTTTGAATGTCTACATAAAAAGTCCAGGTTTGCTAATCTTTCTTGATCTTAAATGCCTCTAGATGCGCCCTGTAACTATACAGTACTTGTTTCGCTTGTGCACCCTACTGTTTATTTTGATGATGATGAGTACGGCACGGAAACTTAAGTGGGCATAACATGGGTTGCAAATTTATTTTTTGCTACACCCTGTTGATTAGGAGGTCGCTGCGCTGGAATGAGCGAAATCTGGATGTCCAATCGCGTGCGTAGGAACCGAATGAACGAAATGAAAACATCATGACTCTGTGAAGCAAGTAGCCCTACATACCTCTACACACATTTGCGCTCACGTGTCTATCATGTGCTGCTCGTACGTACTGATGATTGACGTAGCGACATGCACATCATTTCATACGTTGTTAGCAGTTGTTACAACATCGAAAGCACCTTATTATACATAACAATGGAGTTTAAAAAAAGATCATGATGAGTACGTATGCACTATAATGTTGGTGAGTGATGCATGTGAGAGCCCTCAAGTCTCTTTTTGGCCTTTAGTTGGGTTTCAGTTAGACTTTGATTTGTTGATGTACTCTTTGTCTTAAATGTCGTGCTGGATGAGTTTAGGTGGTCGTGGGCAGTATGTACCCAGCATAAAGCTACAAATCGGAAAAACATGTGCATGTTGACGTCAGGCCCCTCCGCACGCAACCGGTGACACGAAACGAGTGGCTATTTTTTTATGCGCAGTTTCTGCTAGAATATGGTGCTTGTGCAGATAACCGGGGCATGGTTGGTTATAATGTATTTAATGTTGGTTATAATGTGTTTACCATAATCACATATGGTTGCCCTGTGTTACTGCCGGCAGCAAAAATTTTTTCTGGGCAGTAATTCCACAACAAAGCACCGATGGTTTCAATGCTCAAGCACAAGGTACACTAAGTTACCTACGTCTACGTTCAAAATTTGAAGTGGATCGGTACGGGCGTCGTTGAATTACAGTACCCAATGTCTTTCTGTTTTTCCTCTGCTTCTTCTTTTTCTTCTGCTTCTTCTTCTTCATCATCTCTTTCTTCTATTCTTCTTCTTCTTTTCTTCTTCTTCTTCTTCTCGCTCTTCTTTCTTTCTTTCATTCATTACGAGAAACCCAACGGTGACACAGGTTTTTTAATCCGGAACTTTTCGGAGCCAGAACCGGAACTAGAACCGGAACTCAATACCGATTCACGTGAATAAGCGACACAATACTGCTGTACCGTTTTGCTTGCCCTTGGCAGCATCATTGTTAATTACAACTGCAATACCTAACGTCATCCACTCCCACAAAAAACTTCAAGTAGACGAGGATAATGGTCACCATGACATTTGGACGTAAAGTGATCCTATCAGTGGCAGATCCAGCTTTTGGTTGAGGGAGCGGCCAAATAAAAAATGTCGTTTATATCTAGTGCGTGTTCCATTTTGAAAAGTCAGTTTATCTAACGCTTGTTTAAAATTTGGCCGTTTCAGACCAAAAACACAACATGCAAAATATGAATATGGGCGCGAAATTTTGGCACTTTTTGGCCACATTTCATGAATAAGTTCATTAAAATCTGACGCGCCAAGCGCTCGATTACACAGACTTTTTTCTTATTCCTTCTGAAATGGACCATTCTGCCACATAAACGAGCCAGGTCATTCTACATGACACAAGTGACATCGTAGCTACTTTCAAAAGATCGTTACATTGCAAACCTTGGCTATTTTGTCCTCATCACACTTACGCAATTTTGTTGCAAGCTTAACTTAATTCGGTTCAAATCGCATCCCTTGGTGCCGCCAACATTTTTTCGCCAGTGCCCTGATGAGTTCTGTGACAAACATTTTAAGTATTGGTGCATGATCATAAAGACACACGGATAAAACCAAATAATGTGAAAATAAATATCCCAGCGTAAACCTGTCCATCCAACGGCATGACGACCAGCATCGCACTTGAACGTCAACGGTCGCATTCTCTGCATAAAGTTTACATGAAACCGCCATCAAACCCGGGAACTGGTGACATGAGTCGATACCATGCATGCCCAAAGGTGACCATGCTCAAAATGTGTGATTTGTAGGAGCAAGTAAGCAGCGTATGGACCGATACAATACACTCACGACGTTTCCGTAGGTGATACATACCGACACCGACTAAGATTAAAGTCATCAGTAAGACGAACTTGAACTCCATTTCTAAAGGTATGTACCATTGTGGGATGTTGCAAACAGGGTACACGCTGTCTCACAGGTTGTTCGTCATTTCATATAACAAGGTTGAATTTACGTGAATGTGTAGATGCAGTAGTCGATCCAAAGCCTCATGAGAGACTTTTTTAAAGCTGGCTTGGCCAGATCCAATAATGTTCCGTTTCCACGTATTTCAAAGTCGAAAGAAAGAGAAACGCGTTATTTTGTTTAAAACACGGTCTTCACTTTATTTGCATAAATTCCCTTTTGACTCCCAAAACAGTTGTTCGCTGAACAGCGTTGCTGTTCTCGTAAGCATACGCAACGCAGCGAATTGGGGTCAGTTACAGTAGCTATTCGTAAGGCCGCCCTTAAAAGAAGTGTCTCACACGAGCTCGTGGTTGGACTATACCTACCCCATGCGCCTTCCGCTTTCACAGTCATCGTTGTCGGGCGGTGTTTTTCGTCTGTTTACTAATTTCTTATTTTGTTCTTGTGATGTTTTTTTCGCGCGTGCTTGCCTAAATACCTTGTTTTGTGTAAACGGAATGCTTTCAAAAGGCAACAAGCTTATTGTTAACAACGTATGTACATACATGTGCATTTGTAATATGAGCAAGAAGATATCGATGATACTTCATGGTTAGCGCTTACACGAACGCGCATTTATCCGAGTTATCGTTCGGAACACGACACGTGAAGAAATACAGTCAAGGGACATAAGTACATCGGTACTGTGATTGGTCGGTTTGGACTCAGTCCGGAAAGCACCGCGCTTGCGGGCGAGTCAACTTGCGTAAATGAACAGTTCGGTTCATGTTCCCATACGTGACTGTGCTATTAGAACCGTGTCTATTATGCGAATAGCGATCGCACTGTCAGGAGATTATGTCTCTCCCCGTTGCGTGTGTCGTATAGTAAATTTGCATATTTTGCGTGTAGTAACTTTCTTGTTTTTATAATCCATACCTTATGTGTGTGACATATCCTTAGACACCACGTCCCAAAATCTTGACATATCCTTAAGGTGCGCGTATACTCATTCCGCGGAACAGAAAGAACAGTGAAGGAACGATTATTTCCGGTGACCCGCGTATACTTCACCCGAGGAACAGCGGAAACGAGTATACGCGCGTCACACGGAACGATCTGACGCAATCGAGAAGGAACAAAAAAACGTTCCGCGGAATAGAAAGAACGAAGTCAAAACATTTTGACTTTTTGTGCTGTTCCCCGAGATTGTTCAATTGAAATGAGCATTACTGGAGTCTGGAGAGGCCAAAACTTTTATTTTTTTGACACCGCGATGCGAAATAAGCGTGGTTTTCGTCGAGAAACAACAAAAAGCATCCCAGATCTTTCTCAGGACGACTAACTTGGCGATCTTCCATGTCCGTGGTAAATGAAACAGTTGTGGGCAAACCTTTGTCGTTCAAATAATCTAATTTTGACTTCAAAAAGTGCCCCTGGCATTTCTGACTTGCTTACAATTTGCGTTATTTACACAGATTACATAACGAAGCAGTGAACTGGCTGCATTTGTGGTGCGATCACATCAAAGCGTTTTGAATGCGTGAATTCAAATAGTTCTGTTCTTTCAGTGACATTCTATTCACCGTTTTTGAAATCACGGTGTCAGTTTACATAGAAAAAATAAAGAAAACCAGCAAAATACCATTAGCCCATCCAGTCGGCTGCAGCCCGCAGCTTATTGCTTTACATAAACACAAGCAGTCTGAGTGAGTGTTGACTGTGCTGTGTTGTGTGCTTGTGTGTGTGCTGCATTGACGTCATAACGTGTGTGTGATGCCTGATTCAGCAAGGCGACAGCCGATTATCAGCTTCAATTCGATTGGTCCACATAAAAATTTTCACTTGATTATCTTGTTCAAATCTGGGTGGAAATTTGTCGGGAAAACAAGGGAATTTTACGCAGAGCAGCTCCCCAACCATTGTCGACGCATTCTGATGGTATTTTCTGCTTTATTCTGCGTTGTCAAATGCCGGCCCCCTAAATGTGTGCTGCCGTCGCACAAAAGGAGATCTTGAACAGTTTCAATGTTTGTCATGTTGAGCACAATTTTTTTAAATTTTTTTGGTTGATATTGCGACACAGAAAATGCTCAGCGAAACACATATCACCAAGCCTAAAAAATCCGGGGCGGGGATGCCCTTCTATTTATTTTCTCTGACATTGATTTCTCGAGGAACAGGCAAGGAACAGCGGAAATGCTGAAGGAACGAAAGAACAGAAGGAATAGCGAGAATGCGTTTCCGCTGTTCTTTCGTTCCGTCACGGAACTGCATTGCGCAGAACGTTTTGCGTTCCTCGGAACGAGTATACGCGCACCTTTAGACACCACGTCCCAAAATCTATGTGAGCAATCTTCACCTTTCATAGTTACTGAAAAAGTCTTATCCGCCTATACCCACAGTTGACCTACTATTGGAAAAAGGTTGTTCGTCTCCAGTCCAATAAATCAACGCAGTTCGACTTCGTCACACGTTGGTTTTGGTTTGTGAGTTCGTCCTATCGCATGTCTCATTTATAAACCTATGTATGTACCTGACCTAACCTAACTGGGCTTCCAGCTTTTGCAGAGCTTTCAGATCAGAAGATCAGCGCAGTTCGACTTCGTCACACGTTGATTGCTGATTCGAGATGTCGGACAACAACTCCCGACGTTACGTGCAGATGTCGGATGGCAATTCGTTGTCGTTTCAATCGAAACCTGCCGATGATCGCAGCAGCCAATCGGAGCAGCGACAGGATCAGTCGGGCAGATGGAAAGGTCAGTCGGGCAAGACGTTTTACCTTGTGAAACTTCAAGCCACCGATCAGCATGGATCCCACACTACTTATGTGTCATTTTATCAACGTGCGCTCCGCTGAGCCAATTCTGGTTTTAACAGACTAAGTCGCATATGTACATATGTATGTATGTACCATAGAGTACGTGACACGGTATACGGTATAATGCACGTCATTGAGTCATAAGCTGGAATCACATGGAGCGCGGACACTGCGGACACTTTTGATCTCGGCGACGTTGATAAGCAAGGCAAAACAAAGTGTCCGCTGGAATAATAATCAATAGCCCTACATTGTCAAGCAACCACCTTACTTTCGATATTGAACATGATTGTGCTGGAGAGCAGCACATTCATATACATGTTGTCCGGGGTGTCCGCTCGACCAAGTATAACACCGCTCATATCAAGCTTGACTTTGACGAACAGAGAGGCGAGTTGGCTGCCAAAGTTCAAACCGCAATGGTGCGAGGTACAAAACCGACGTAGACCAAGTGTCACGGGTAAGGGCCCGTTGTTTTTGAGATCAGAGTAAATGTGAGACCACTAATAAACATCAAAGTACGTTGTTCTGTTGTCACATTATTAGCGCTTCTTGTTCATGAGCTGCAAATAAAATATAAATTTGATATGTGGTGCCAGAGTTTAGTTGAATTGACTGTATTCAATAGAGCCGAACTAACCACTTCCACCAATACAATCTCTCTTTCGTCTTGTCCATGCTCATTCTCTGCTCGGCATACGAATGCCATGCCGCCACCGTCACCCATAAATTTCGGGCCCACCAACAGGTCTCCGTTTGGCAACACCTAGGTTCAGGAACAAATATAGGGCCGTGTAATGTAAAGGATAGAACTGGAACAAGAACGGGAATGACCGTCAGAAGTGACACTGAAGGCGGACCCAGCGGGGCCACGCGGCTCATATCCCCTTGGACAAATTAGCCCCTGTAGGGGGCCACCATTTCGGAAAGAAGAAGAAAAAGAATCCCTAAATTGCAGGATTTTTACTCTGGCACGCTTCAAAAGTCCAAAAATCGCGCGGTTCAGTACACTTATTTCAATGAAAATTAGCTTTCGCTGCGCGCATTCTAGCACTTTGAATAGCACAGCATTTGTCCTTCAACGTGGTACTTTAACATTTTGTTATTAAAGTACACGTTGAAGAAGAAACTACTGTATCCAAAGACGCGAAGTTCTAAACAAGCATTGGATAAATGGCTTTTCAAAAATGGAACAAGTTCTGCGTAAAAGCGACTTTTTTGCACTTGACCCTCCCGGCCAAAGACCGAATCCGCTATTGAGTAACACTCACTTCGACAGCATCATTGTCCGTCAGTTCTTTGAAAATCACGTTGTTTTCGTCTTCATCATTTACAACTGCCCATGTGATACTTGGTTGGGGATTTCCTGAAAAAAATGCGATGCGGATTATGGGAAACACAACATGCTTGGACAACAGAAACTTTGTTTCAAATTGCTACCTAGGCATACCTTGAGCCCGGCAGTACAACTGCGCGTACGCTGAATTTCGCTCAATACGTGTATCCGTCCAAGTCGTAATTCTTGGCGCTTGTTGGTCGTTTTTGTCGTGGTTGCAAGCAGTCTCGCTCTCACCTTATAATATTATGCACGTGTACATTATGTAAAAAAAGAGAAGAAAACAGTCTCATTTATCACCTGCGACAGCGACGACAGCGTCAAAGGTGGCCGTGTGACAGCCGTTGTCCACAACACATGTGTACACACCCGTCTTTGACACATCGATACAGCCGAGTGGCAATGTGGACACTGTGACCGACGATCCGATCTGGGGTTCGCCCCTCATAACGAAACGCTCGAACTTGTTCAGTCGTTTGTTGCCCACTGAAAAACGACGGAAATCTAAGCGGTTAACGGCTGGACCTCGCCTTGAACTTGATGAAGTGCCTATCGTTAGACGCACCTTCGGTGACCGGTTTGCCGTCATGCAGCCAGTATATGATTGCCTGCGGCGCAGCATAGGCCATGCATGTCAGCTCAGCCGTCTCTCCGGCCTTCACCAGCTGATCGGTTGGTGCCTGTTCGATATTGATGCGAGTTGGTCGTTCCAGACTGTTGGCGCATGAAAGGCGGTCGATCGCAGCCGACGACGGAGCGCGTGGCGACTGAAATTGACGGTCATGCTTGATGACGTGGTGCATATAGATTAAGTAAACGCCATGACCAACCGCAACCGCCACTGCGATTCCCATTAGCACGAAGACAAATGACCGCACCATATTCATATTTGCCTAACTTTGTGTGCGACACTGTTTTATGTATGGCCCTGAAATGTTTGTTACAAAGTTGCGACAAGAACGTGTTGCTCATGAAATGGTTGAGATCGGATGGTGTGCCAGAAATAACACAACCTTCCAGCTGAAACATGCAAGAAGAGGAAAGCTTGTTCATGGAATTTGTGCTCCTACAAACGCGAACAACAGGCTTGGTTGGCATTAAATTAAAGTAAAAAATACATAAGTTCACAAACGGACATTATGGTCGATATCAAACTTGGTGATCGGATCTAATAGGATCAGATGTGAGTGGGTACCATCCATGTTGAATTTGTGACTCGGTGTGCGTAGTACGGCCGTTCTATTAAGACATACGTTTGCGGTGGCGCGCCAAGTTTAGAATGGCGCGCAATGTTTGAGCAAAAAAATAGGATCAACATAGGATGGCCGGAAGTTGCTGGCGCTCCAAATGTGACCGCGATCCCAGTGGCGCTCCAGGCGTGGCCGGCCACACCGGTGGCACGTCAAGTTTGAAATTTCCTAACTCGCTCAAAAAGGTTCCTATTGCGATTCTTTGAAATCAGTTCTGGAACCGATTGATTTTTACGTGATGTGTACTGTTTAACTTGCAGATACGCCGAATCGATCTATCACCGCACCGATACCGGTGTCCAAAAAAGGACCATGTCCATCGGTGGACACCGATGACCCGGTCGCCAATGGGGGACCAACTCACCATATATATGGAAAAAGCGAAACATTTTTGCCGCTCGATAGGTATGTATGTACCATTGCACAATGATTGTGATAACACTACCGTATGGGCGAGTTAGGCTGCCTTCACAATGCATGCGCGTTTGCGCATTTGCGCACGAAAGTGACGCGCATTTGTGTTCACAATGCATTTGCGCGTTTGCGCATCTGCGCGTTTTTGACGCGCAAACGCGCAAAAATACGATTAGGATTGGTTCTAATTTTGCGTGCGCGTTTGGCTTGCCCGAGCGGCCTGAGGCTGCCTTCACAATGCATGCGCGTTTGCGCGTTTGCGCATTTGCGCACGAAAGTGACGCGCATTTGTGTTCACAATGCATTTGCGCGTTTGCGCGTCTGCGCGTTTTTGACGCGCAAACGCGCAAAAATACGATTAGGATTGGTTCTAATTTTGCGTGCGCGTTTGGCTTGCCCGAGCGGCCTGAGGCTGCCTTCACAATGCATGCGCGTTTGCGCGTTTGCGCATTTGCGCACGAAAGTGACGCGCATTTGTGTTCACAATGCATATGCGCGTTTGCGCATCTGCGCGTTTGCGCGCGGAGCTCGTGCGCATGCGCAAACGCGCACGCGCATTTGTGTTCACAATGCATTTGCGCGTTTGCGCGTCTGCGCGTTTTTGACGCGCAAACGCGCAAAAATACGATTAGGATTGGTTCTAATTTTGCGTGCGCGTTTGGCTTGCCCGAGCGGCCTGAGGCTGCCTTCACAATGCATGCGCGTTTGCGCGTTTGCGCATTTGCGCACGAAAGTGACGCGCATTTGTGTTCACAATGCATTTGCGCGTTTGCGCGCGGAGCTCGTGCGCATGCGCAAACGCGCACGCGCATTTGTGTTCACAATGCATTTGCGCGTTTGCGCGTCTGCGCGTTTTTGACGCGCAAACGCGCAAAAATACGATTAGGATTGGTTCTAATTTTGCGTGCGCGTTTGGCTTGCCCGAGCGGCCTGAAGCAAAAAAACATTATTATTTCAACAAATTATATTGTAAAAACGTTATGGTCACCTGTTACGATCCTTTTACGTTTGTTGTTTTATCACTCAGCCATTGTTTATGTTTCATTTCAAAAGTCATTCTTTCACAAGGAACAAAATGTCGAAAATTGTGTTTTTTCACAACTTGTCGTGTTCGTTTCTTATTCGAATGTTTTTCTTTGAACAATTTCAATGGAATCGGATGGAGGATACAACTTTTGTTCAGTTTGATTGTAATTTTATGTATTTTCCATCATTACCAAAAAATATTCCGCAATCTCAAGTTTTTCTTTCACCAATTTATCGTGGGTGAACCACCAACTCGCACAACAGCAGTTTATGCGGTGTAAATTAAAGAATGAATGTTGTTTACAAGAGAATCACGCTGTCATTCTGTTTCTGTATGGCTTGCCCAACTTTTTTACCTTTTACACTGCTGTTCTACTTTTGCCCCACACAGAGTTCTGAAAGTTCTCGAAAATGCAAAAAATAACTATTCCAAATTTCATACATACACTTTTTTAATCTATGCGCAAACGCGCATGTCCATTGTGAACACAGATGCACGTTGCGCGTTTGCGCATTTGCGCGTTTGCGCATGCGCGTTTGCGCGTGCGCGTTTGCGCATCAAATTTCCATTGTGAACACAAATGCGCGTCAAAAAATGTGGCGCGCAAACGCGCATGCATTGTGAAGGCAGCCTTAGGAAATTTCAAACTCGCACGCCATCGGTGTGACCGGCACTACTTTCAGCGCCACTGAGGTACAGTACCGGGTGCAATTCTAGGCTGAAAGTTGAAGTCGCGTGCACGCGCGTGCGAAACAGTGAAAAGTATAGGCAAAAGTTGAAGTTTTGCGCGTGCGCTGGCGTGCGCTCCCTATGTTTTAGCACTAGGAATACGCGTGCACGCGCGTGCACGCGACTTCAACTTTCAGCCTAGAATTGCACCCGGAACTGTAGCAACTCTTGATCATACCTTGAGCACCACAGCAACTTCCGGTGATCCTGTGTTGATCCTATTTTTTCGTTCAAACATTGTGCGCCACTCTAAATTTGGCGCGCCACTGTAAACTATGACTGCCACAGCAAACGTGCGCCTCAATAGAACGGCCGTACTACGCACACCTCAAACCGAGTGGCTCTTACCTAACTATAGTTTTCCTGTTTTTCTTGGTCCAAGGAAACGCGCGGGCCCGTGTTATAACTGAACTTCTAGTTGAGGTCGAGATTACAATTTCGATTCAAACAAGCAGCTGGCAAAAACGTGTCAAAGTTTGCCTGTGGAATCTAACAACAACAATGTTTCACATGCTCGCTGTGAGCTTTGTGCGTGTGTGCTGTCAGCATGTCAATGAAACATTTCACCATGTTTGCTGCTGAGTGTCGTGCTTGGATCAACAAGGACACATTCTTAATCTCTTTCATTGGTTTCTGAAATCTCGACCCCAAACTGGAGTTGAGTTATAACGTGGGGTAGCTTGTTTCCTTTGACTTGCATAAAAAGGAAACACTATACTAACCGAGTCACTAATTCAGCATGGATGCTACCCAGTCAGATCGGATCCGATCACATCCGATCACCAAGTTTGATATCGACCAGGCCTAACTATACTTCGTTCTCTCCGCAACATGAAACAGATTTTCCCACACTGATTGGCTCTCAGGCGCGCGCCAGCCAATCAGCGTGAGAATCAGTAACAATCCAGAGAATTTGTTTCGTGTTGCGTGAGAGAACGAAGTATAGCTATAGGGCCTTAGAGACTCGCTGCATGTATAGTTTATGTGAGTGGATGAGTAGATGTAACTGTTTTCCCACGACAGGTGAAATTCGACCACTGTATGCGCATGTTATTCTCATTTAAAACAGAATAAGGTACATAACTCGCAGTCAATCGTGCAAGTTTTTTCCATCATTACGCACGACTGGCACTTGTTTGTAATTGTTTGTTTCCTACCTTGAAGACCTTCATCGAGATTATCTGGGCATGTGGGCATAATCCACAAAGCACCTTGTTTGAATGAAATGTCAGACACCAACGCATAAGTTTCATAAGCCGTCTGAGGGGCCAGTTGCTTCACTATTGAGGTGCGCTTATACTTGTTCCGCAGAATAGAAGGAACGGGCGAAAGGAACGATCGTTTCCGCTGACGTGGTTATACTTCGTTCGAGGACTAGCGAAAACGGGTATAGCCACGCCACACGGAACACTCTGACGCAATTGACAAGGAAAGAAAAAACGTTCCGCGGAACAGAAAGAACGAAGTCAAAACATCTTGACTTTCCGCACAGTTCCTTGACTGAGCTATATCTACTTGGAATTGTCACTGAAGTCCTTGGTCTGTCGGAACTTTTACTTTCTGGATACGGCAAGGTTAGAAAGAAGCATTTTCAAACCTAAAAACGCTCAACAGAACGATTTTGGGATGCCATGGCGTCCAAACATAAGGAATTGACATCACATTCCCAGCCACACACGATCCCCTCCATCTTCATCTGCATTTTACACAATTACCGAAAAATGATAAATATATAACAAAATAAAGACTGCAAACATTGTGTGAGAGTGGGCGGGGGAACAGCCCACTCCCAAGCCCCCACCCATCTGGTTCCTGGACCGGCCTGATGCGCTTGGTTGCACAGATTAAACCATAAATATTTTAAGCAAAACAAATCCGGTTAAAATTGCATCCGCAGCACACTCTTTCATTCCGTCACGGAACTGTATTGCGCGTTACAATTTTCGTTCCTCGGAATGAGTGTAACTGCGCCTTTAATTTCAGCTGGTGGGATCATGCAGCAAGCCAGGATTCCAGGTTTCCATGACATCCACCGGATACGTGACACTGTATCGACTTATGACTTGGAACTCCAAAATTAAGAGCGGGCTTTACGTGGTTGCATAATATATATAAGTATGGAGCACCAACGGTGATAATCAGCAGGACAAGAGATTTATACATACTATACCTAGTATTTGATAAGCAAACCAACTGACGTGCCGGTAACAAAAGTAATGTCGTCGAAGTTGAATGTGATAAGAATGACGGCAAAAGTGCTTTGGACAAAAGACACCGAAGCAACTTTCATACGGCGATGTTCGCTGAACACTTGTTTTTCGCTTGTGCACGACAAGTTTGAAGAAGCGCACACAAAGAATTCAACTCAAAGATGTTTGTGCAGAAAGTATCATACACCACACGTCATTGTATATCCTATTGACAGGATGACAGGTATATGTAGGAACGCCTGACACTTATCGAAAAAGAACCTGGATGGCTTTCAAAGTCTTCAATAAAGATTAAGCTAAACGTTCTGACACAATACCATCAGCACCATACAAATTTTGCCCTGATGTTACGCGATATGCATTAAATTCTAAACAGTCAAATCTCCACTCACTGAACTGAATCCTTCTGCATAGGTAGTGAAGAAATTGTCAGTCCAAAAGTTTCCACACGTTATGAACCTCCAAACTTGACCAAATATATAATACAGAAAATTTTTCATTGTGGTTGTTCGATAATAGCCAATTTTGTTCATTAGCACCTAGCAGATCCACTATACCGTGTCGCCAGCACCGTTCACAATGACCGACGTATAGTTGGTCTGTTTCACGCATTGGATAGTTTGGCAAGGCCCGTTCTGTTCACTATGTTTAACGCTTGACTGTGGTACAAAGACAGACTTTTTGAAAGGTTTTGCTGAGGACTCATGCATGAAATTGAATGGTAACTTATTTGAAAGCGGGCGTCATTAAAAATACCAATGATATAACAGTGGCCAGCAAAAACGTTGTTATTGTAATTGTCAGCCTACGCAACAGCAAGCAGGAGCATACATGGCATTGGGGCGGGGGTGTTAGCGTCTAAGCGCGGGGTATTGTTGGCGCTTGGTATCCGCTTTGCTATTTTTGTGGCGGACGCCTGGTATCCACTTGTGGCGCTTGGTATCCGCGTGGGCGCTTGGTATCCATGTGGGCGCTTGGAATCCGCTTCTGACGCGCCGTATCCGCCAATTTTTGGGTGGCGCTCAGTATCAGCTTCCGCTCACATATTTGGTGGCGCGCCGCATCCGGTCCATTTTTTGTCGCTAGTAATATCCGGTTATATTTTGTTCAGCGTGCACGAACCACTCTTAAGCAAGTATGGCGCGTTTTATCCGGTCTGAATTTGGTGTGGCGCGAAAAAAAATTAAGAAATATTTAAAGGGCTCATTGTACTTTATTCGGCACTTCTTGGTGCAATCAGCGAAAGCTTCACTTTTCGCCATTCGCAATGAAGGTGGAAATGTTTCGATGATTGCATACTGTATCTAACGACTAGTGAAGAACTGACTAACCACAGTAAATTAAGACCGGATCAAGCGCGCAACACTAGCTCAAGTGCGGTTCATGCACGCTGCACAAAAAATGGCCGGATACTGCGCGCAACAAAAAGATATGAGCGGATACGGCGCGCCACATGTGGATACGACAAACCGTAACCGGACACCAGGCGCCACACAAAATATGGACTACGCGCCACAACAAGAGACGGTGCGACATAAAAATATCGGTGGATACCGCGCGCCACGAGCGGATACCAGGCGCCACAAAAAATCCGAGCAGATGCCGAGCGCCACACACCCGGCTGCAATGCCATGTATGAGCAGGAGTATGCAGCGAGCCATGGAGCAATAATGCGATCATGGCAAAGAGCCCAGCCAAGGCGGTGGTCTCGAGCACAGGGTATGACGTCGAGAATGCAGAACAAACTAGAAGATTTTACACGGGAATAAAATGTACAAATGTCTTTTTGATTATTATGTGAGATAGTTATACTATCTTTTCTGCACGGCCTACGTTGTTTTTACCGATTGTATTATGGGAACAGTACTGGAAGTTGTCACCACAGATCACATACATTACAGCAAGAAGTACAATATGGTATTTTAATCTTTTTTCCTTAAGGTGGAGTTATACTTGTCCTCATGTGGACATTTTGTCCTCATGGACAAAACTTTGTTCTGGCCGTAGTTTGTCAATTGTTGAAATTTCAGCATATTGACCAGCATATTAGCTGTTCCCATAAACCTGCTGAACAACTGTTATGATTTTTGCAGCTATTGCTGCTACCAATTGCATAATACATATAATCAATACAAAGTTTTGTCCAATGTCCACATGAGGACAAGAAAACTCCACCTTTAGTTAAACTACCGGTGAAACATCAACCTGCAACCAACAGTGCACAACACGTATAGGCAGTCCATCGGCTCATGGCACTTTTTATACACACAACGCAGCACGCAGCAGCAGCACACGCCATTTTCTAAACAAAATGCAAACTTTGAGCGAGTGTCATACTTTGATGGCCACTTTTTAATTTACTTCGTTTTCATCAGCTGCTTGACATAACACTTTTCTGCATTACTGCAAAATTTGGGGATGTTTCAAAGGATAACTGCAGAAAACACATGCATTCATTGATGACAGTAATGTAGCGTGCAGCCTGTGTGTGTGGAGTGCCATGAGCTGGCGGATTGCCTATACGGCACCTAGTGACAAGCATTCAAGCTGATGTTCCAACGTGGCCATATAAACTGAGAAGAGCTCGTGCGTGCGAATGTGTGTGAACTTCTCAACTATGGAAAGGGATTAAATGCCATACTGGACATCACAACGTTAGAACACACAGTGAATACGGGCAAGTATCTCATGGGACACCACTGTGATGAACTCCATTATGGTCCTGTAGCATGAGTGAAAATGGACAGGGCGTGTTTAATTATTTGTTCAGAAAGCACGCGCCAATAACAATGGGAATAAGCAGGGCCAATGATGTGACCGCCAGTGACGTGCGTACAACTCCATTGTTTTGACACGCCCCCACACTTCCCAGCCAACACAACAAATGAATGTGTGTTTTTTCATTTTAGGTTTTGGCCGACGGTTGGCACTAAATCAGCGTTTATTATCAAAATCGATGTCCGTTATGAGAACTGACTGGGCCACCATCGGTGAAGCTTCTCGAGGGAGCTTCTTGCTTACCGCTCAGAAAAATAACTTATGAAACGTAGTTACAGAACAATGCTGAACTGACGTAAAGGCGAAACTCGATTGAGCTTTATACGTATGTGTTGGGCGAAAACAAGGTAAGAAGCAGTTTCTTCACCTGTTGATAGCCGACGTAGTGCTCATGCGCAGACACATGCGGTACAGGCAACCCCTTTTATAGTGACCCTCTGTCTGGCCAATCACCTGTGAATGTTCTGAAGACAGGAACGTCGGATCTAGAGCATGTCACAGTATAGGGGATGTACTGTATTGTATATACTGTATAATCGGAATTGATGCAGCCGATGAAAATAGCACAAACACCGTTTTTGATTGGTTTGCTCCTCCGCTTCTATCGCTCGAGACAACGTCGGACGTAACCGCTGCAGGTATTGCCCACGCTTTATCTCAGGTTAATCGGAAAATCAGAAAATAATGTGTCAATGACATACATAGCTTGCTACAGCTTCAAAGGTCATTAAGCCAGCAACGTGAGTGTTTTACATTAGGCCTAATCACAGCAAAACCTTGCATGAATAATCGTTTCGTTACTACATCTTCCACAGCCCATGAATGAATATGACTCAAATTTGCAATTGCAATTCACAAATACGCAATTAAACTGTGCACACGAGCAATTTTCTCCCAAGTTTTTCAATCAGCTCACATAACAAGTGGCTGCACGACCCTTGGATATTGGATTTCTTTACTTGCGGATTCGACTCGACACGACAGGCTAGTAAATAAGGACGCAAGCTAGTCTGCTGGCTTTACATGCAAGTGTATTGGTAATGTGAGCGTTGTCGGCTGACAAGCCACCAGGTCGGCACAAATACTTTTTATGTACGTCACTGCGTACGACGCTCTTGCTCGTTTGGGTCAAACGAACTAATCACGACCAAATTGTTGTAACCAAGAACAAGAGCAGTTTTGGTGATAATGAAGCAAACGAGCAAAACAGGTGGTTATATTTATAAACACAATGTACTGATTGGTTTGCTTGAGCGTGGTGGCAGCAATTGTGGGGAACAAAGAGATGTGTCATTAACATGTGCACATCTGACATACACCGACAAAGAAGTGCGTCACATAACCAAGATGATAACGCTGTCTGCAGATGCGCATACTTCCGTGTGCGCCGTCGAGTTTTGTGAAAATCACGATCTGCCAAGAGATGCTCGTTAAACGAAGGATACCACAAAGTGCACAAGTTTTTTCGAAATCAGACTTATTCACAAGCAGGGCAAAATCCGATGTACCTATTCTATTAACAAGAAACCAACCACGGAGTGGAGTGCCACTGCTTTAATTACTATGGGTTTAGATCTGTTGTTTACACTTGACCAAACGCATGGTAACAATGCGTGCGATTGACGGAATTCAGAGACACACACACATGCGTCAGCACGCCAGCCTGTTTATCCAATGGGGTTGACGTCATCGCCGGTGGCAAAATTCGATATCATTTGGGCCCCCTTGTCAAATAAATAAGATTGCAGCTGATTGGTTGTGCCACTGCACTGGTTATTCGACAAACACGAGATCTACATAGTTCGTTCGTTGATTTGATCTTTACTGTAGGTACATGTATATGTAGGGTGGTCCAAAAGTCACTCCCCTAGGTTAAGGGTAATGTGAAGGAAAGCATGTAAATAAGTTTAAGTTTTACTGAAAATTAGGTATAGTTTTTGGATACGGGCAATCCGAATATGGGCTTAATTTTTTTTGGTCCGGGCTATTTATGTCCATAAAATAGGGCCCGGCCTAATTTTGGTCCAAGAATCAAAAGTGCTTGGGTGAGGATAAAAATGTGGCACCACTGCGTTTTGGATAAGAAGAATCCGAAATGTTTGGAACGCAAGAAATAGGGTTCCGCCAAACAGATCAGACCAAAGAGTTAACCGAGTTTATACTATCAACACCGAAGACCGCGATATAGTTAAACTCAAGCACGTTTCAGTCTTGGACGCAAACTCGATTCCCAAACACTATTTCTTGGGTTCGGATTTCACATGCCCAAAACACCGTTGTGCCACATTTTCAGCCATATCGAAGCTCTTTTGATTCTTGGAACCAAATAAGGCCGTGCCGGGTCCATATTCGGACTTCCCCATGTCTAGAAGCTCCCATATAACTAATTTTCAGTTAAATTGAAGCACTTTTGATTCTGGGACTCAAATTGGAACGACCCTATTTTTATGGAATCAAATTGGCCGCAACCAAAAAATAATATCCATATTCGGACTCCTCGTGTCCAAAAACCCCGGCCCCACCAGCCACTTCCCACCCCCTCCACCAAAAAACAAAACCAAAAAAAAAAAAAAAACAAACACCCAACAGAAAAACACAACACAAAAAAAATACCTAATTTTTAGTTAAACTGAAGCTTATTTACATACATGCCTTTTCTTCACATTATTCTTAAAGCCCGACCGCCCACAAAAACCCCATAGGGAAGGGACATTTGGCCCACCATTCACGTCCCCCCCCTGCCTCACTATAGAATTTCGCTTTCCGTACCTCATATCGAATTGCAACTAATTGCACACGCGAGGCTTCAAAATGCTCCAAGGCCTGCCCAACAAGCTGCAAAAATTCGAAAAAAAAAGAAAAAAAAAAAAAACAAAATTCATAGTTAGCGGTGTTGCACGTTTCATGCGAAACATTCATTCGCCTGACACCTTTTGATAGCCAGGGACAATGACGGTATAAACCCCCACCCCCCAAAATAGCGAGAAAAGCCCGCACACTCCCCAACCCAAGCAGAAAAAAAAAAAACAATATTCAAATGCGTGCAAAGTTTGAAGGCGGTTTGAAATGCGAAAGGCCCCCCTTTAACATATGGAAGAACTTTTGCACCACCATGCACCTCATATCGACCTTCATCAAACATGATAGCCAGGGAAGGGACAAACAAAAAGAAAGAGCTGAAAGGCTAGCAACACCGTTCAGCGTTCAGTGAGCTTTACCGGCACTACCGTATTTCCTCTAATACAAGCCATGGACTTCTATTTTTTCAGCCACTCTCTGACCCGGGGCTTCTATTAGAGGGGGCTTCTATTTTCTCAGCGACGTACTCTCCCGAGTGAGCTCCGTATACATACCTCGTTTTAAAAAGGCTCAATATGAAAGCAAATATCGAGTATACGAGAAGCGAAACAGTGAGATAACCGTTTTCACAGCACAAAACTCATTTGGTACACAATCAGAGCACAAAAGTGCTTACCAATGCACATCACTGATTATCAGTATTGGTACACAGCATTTGGGAGAGTCTACTGGAAAAGGAATTTCATTTTTTTTTCGACGAGCCAGACCCGGGGGCTTCTATTTGAGAGGCCCCTTCCACCATACTATCATTACGTACATACCTAATTACACGTTTTCCAAATACTCGGTGTATACATATCACCGTAACAAATGTTGCTAATTTTGTCTAGTTTGCATCACAATTTCACTACACATTACGCATGAACACGCGATCAATGACAAATATACTTTAGCTATGTAACACAATTCCTAAGAATACCTATACCACATCCACAACTCCATATTCATCTCATTCAAATGAAACAATATGTTCATTAACAGAGATTGTGTTGCGTGCGAAGCAAGAAGATCTTTTGAATAAAAAAACACCGCAACTATCGAACCAAAAGTGTAAGAGCATTGTGTCCTGGAATGCTGTCCTTCATGTCGACTGTTAAGTTATGGTACCCCAGAGCTTTTCAAAGTCAGCACCCCCACCCACGTCTTAAGGAGAGATTTGTTAGCTTTCAAATGTGTGTAGCAAACAATACACCACCGGATGCTCAAATACAGGAGTTTCCCTGCCATGCTGCGTGATGTAAGGGTCAGCATCAGTTTTGGTTACACGGTTTCCTGGTTTAGACAAAAATAAGTTACATATGTACTGTATGTATGTCATACAGCTCGTTCATACAGAACACAAAACATTCTATTTCTGCCATGTTATATACTGTACGTAATCTGCCTGGCTGCATTTATAAATTCCAAGCAAGTGAGAATAAAGTTTGGTTGAAGGAGGCGCGACATAATACATTTTTGGAGTGACACACCAATATTACTGCAGAAATGACAAGAAGACGTCTGAAGTCACATCTTCTAAAAGACAATGAGGTCGAACTTCGAAGATTTCATTCAGAAATTCATCTTCGAATGTCGATTGCAAAGAACAAAGTTCAATCTGCTGTAGTCGCTCCCGTTCCTTGAAAATCAGGCATCGAGCTCAAAAAATGAAACAAGACAATGTTCCAAAGATGAATTCCCACCCACAGCGACCATGCGCATGCGAATCAGCCATGCGCATGGTTCTAAAGAGCTACAGTATGTACAATTTTATAACACAGGGAATTTTTTGTTTGGACCGCACTGTGAGATAGACATCAAACACTGATTTCGACCAGCGTAAAAGTTCTTCCCCAGGTCTAGCGAACATCTTTCACGCATGTCGGAATTAGTGGTTTAAACCTATATCTCACAGTGTGGCTAGACAGAAATCTCCAGTGTTATAAAATTGTACCGGTTTAGAATCATGTGTTTAGCCCTAAATATTTTCTTGTATCATTTTTTTTATCTCGATGCTTGGTTTTCTGGGAGCCGAGTGACTACAGCAAATTGAATTTTGTTCCTTGCAGTCGACATTCGGAGGATTTCGAATGAATTCGGAAGGAAGGAATTCGGAACAATTTCTGAATGAAATCTTCGAAGTTCGACTTCATTGCCTTTTCAAAACATGTGACTTCATACCTGTACATATATGTCTGCTTGCCATTTCTGCAGTAATATTGGGATGCATCACTCCAATGACGTATAATGTCGCTCCCTCTTTTAAATGTATCCAGTAGCCAGTGCCAGACAACGCCGTTGTGCTTTGGTTTTATGCACATTTGATAAATCTTCACCTTTGTTAAACCTTCGTTCTCACTTTGTGTTAATTGTAATTTATATGCACTATGGAAATCTATGTTTTATCACAGTTTTCGGATGAGACTTACACAGCAGTACAGGAGTAGGCGGTACGGTAAATACCCTAGACATACTGCAAAGCTGTAAGGTTGATAAAATTCCTATAATTAGTTCCCGTGCGGGGGCTATCCTTTTGTTTGCTAATGCCCAGCCAGACTGTTTGCATTCGAAATTAAGGACCGCCCTCAGCTTGTGAGGTAATGTATGTACATACAGCTGCTATTAAATCTACTTCAGGCAATTGGAACGCTGCAAATGCTGTGTGGCCATTTCGTATTTAGACCAAGCCGTACAGCCTGCTAGAATTTCTCACCAGAATTGTTCCAGAATAGATTAGAGCTTGGGGTAACGGATTATTATAGCAAGTTCTCCACTTGTGCCTAGGATATTCCCATTCACACAGAACTCACACGGTCTGGCTGCTTAGCCCTGGCTTGTAGCTGGGATTGCGTAGATCGCGTGTGAGTTCTCGCTGGCTTTTCAACACGTCGTAAAAACATAAAATGCCAGGATCACCATGTTCGTGTTGGTTTGAAGCGTGTTCACTCAACTTTGCTTGTTTATGTATTTGCATAATTTCCTTGATTCTGTGCACTAAGTCTCACAACAGACCTCACAGCATATGAACAGCGAAAACAACAAATGGAAATGTCAGCAAATGGAGTGCTCACATCAGACGAAGATGAACCAACACTGTCAACCACTCCCGCAACTGTTTTTGTTGGTTCATCTGCAATGAGGCCGCCAGCATCTGCTGTCTTTATGTTTGTTTGCGAAACAAAGCATGGGATGTTTTTCAACGTTTGAACAGTTGTGTTCATTGAATAATGAATGACGATTGAGGAAGTTGGCTGTTCCAGCTTCATCAGCACAGCATTCTATCCCTTTTTGTTTTCATGCGTGCGATTTATTGAAGCTACATAATTGTTTATCGTTCGGTATGTGTACATTTGGGATTACTCGTCTCGTCAGCAATACATGAGTGGAAGATGCAATATTTTGGCAAACAACCACTCGTATCTATCTGATAAGCCCGCGGCGTAAACATTCCATCGGCAGCATGGTATCATAGTCAAAGCCGGTGTGATTTGCTGATACACAACGCGTGTTGTCAAGATCCCAGCCCGAGAATATTGTATAGTCCGTCCACCAGCTCATGGCACTTTGTAATGCTGCTGGCCAACTTGTTCCCTTCCTCCACGTTCTAATGAAAGAGAAATTGAGTGTGACCAATTTTGCAAAAAAAACTAAAAAAAGAACAAAATGTGTCGAAAAAGATTGAATTCGATCAAATTTAAAATTAAAATATATTAAAATCGATAAAACACGTCGATTTCATAAAAACCACAATCTAGGAGTAAAAATAATTATTTTCGGAAACTCAATTTCTCTTTCATTAGAACGTGGAGGAAGGGAACGAGTTGGCCAGCAGCATCACAAAGTGACATGAGCTGATGGACGGACTATACCTACAGTACGCTGTATGCGCTGACATCCAGCGTGCATTTGTGTCTAGTGTGAAGCATTCGGTTTCTGAGGCGTTTAGTGCGGCTGCTTAACTCGTTCCCGTAGCTCAGTTGGTAGGGCACCTGACCGGATAGGACCGCGGAGGTTCGAGCCTTCTCAGGAACATTGTTTGATGGTCGCAAGTTGACACCGGCGGATTCGGTTTTTTGTCATCTGCTTTTAATCGTAATTTACCAAATTTTATCCCGCAAACATGCGAATCATATGCTGTAGGTCTACCTTACGGTACAGCCCAATCGCCATGATTGTCGGCGTACTTCACTGTTCACGGTATTCTTGTTTTTCTTTCCAAAATGGAGGTGAAGCCTTTTCGACATCATGCCAGCCAGATCCATGCTTCACGCTAAGTTCTTTTTGAGCTCGTTATGGCGATGTGCTATACACAGCACACTGTTGTTCGTTCTCAAAGCAAGTCATCCGAACGCAAGGCACTCACTCATTAAGGTCTTGAACCCTCACTTTTGTGCAAGTTCGCTTTGACATGGGTGGAATTTTGCACCCATGTTGGCAAATATCAATGCCTCCCTGTATTTGTGTCACTCCAACTCCAGCGCAGCTAAAATTGCAAAATAACTTTCCGCTGCCTTTAGCAATCTATTTTTGTTATTTTCATTCGGTCTCATCTAAACGTGCAAATTCATGTAACTCTAGTTTTCATCTGATGTGTACAATGTTATGCTATCGTGTCACATTTGTTATGCTACTGTACCTACGTATTGTAGTCCTAAGTTAAGGTGTAGATTAACTCACTCAATCAGAACGTGCCTGTTTCAGCTCAGTCTAGACGATCTATCATCCGTGTGCGATACATGGCTCGCAGTTATCTTATCTATCGTTATTGTCTGCCACGTTCGAGTAAACATTTATTGTCAAAATTCTGTTTGATCTGCTGCGCATGCTCTTGTGTCCGCAACGCCAAAAAAGCGGTTTAGCCAGGTCTTGATCCGCAAAACGCGCGTGTGTTCCCAATTCAAAGCTGATTAGCTTTTCCCCGCTTTTTCACGATTAAAGCTGGTTCTATGTTTTTGCGTATTAGCACTGGACCGAATGTTCAGAAGTTTGTTATTTTCTCGGAAAAAAATGATCAGAGCATAAAACATGCATGTACGTATGTAGATAGGACCGTCGATCGAATACCCTGTAACCAGGCGTGAACGTACTAAAATTAAACGACGTCACAGCCGTCATTTGTCGTGTTATAAACATGGTATCTCACGACGGTAGTGCTAAGCGACATAATGTATGCATCATTCCTATAGTGCCCAAATTCAAAAATGAAAACTCACGCCATTTTTACGAGACGCAACCTGAGAAGCCCAAATTTGCAAACAACTTGCACGGCGTGGATTTCCAGGTCCATGCAAAATTTCATCCCGCTGCGTGCCCGCACGCCCGATTGCAGGCAAGATGTCTAGTTCTCATTTTTGAAAAAAACGTTCTTCTCTTTTTTTTCTGATAAATACATACCTGGTCAGAGCCCAGACGTTCACTGACACTAGAAATATTAATATCGCATATGAGGGTCTCGTACACGAGAAACACGATGGTGATATCGCCGAATTCTTAACTTCTCGTTTCCGGTTCTTGACCACGACTTGACCTTTGTTGTGCAGAAGCTGTATAATCCGTCCACCAGCTCATGGCACTTTGTGTTGCTGCTGGCTGGTTTGTTCCCTTCCTCCACATTCTAATGAAAGAGAAATTGAGTTTCAGAAAAAAATTATTTTTGCTCCTAAATTGCTTTTTTTATGAAATCGACGTGTTTTATAGATTTTAATTTAATTTAATTTTAAATTTGATCGAATTCAATCGTTTTCGACACGTATTATTATTTTTTCAGTTTTTTTTGCAAAATCGCTCACACGCAATTTCTCTTTCATTAGAACGTGGAGGAAGGGAACAAGCCAGCCAGCAGCAACACAAAGTGCCATGAGCTGGTGGACGGACTATACTTCTAAAGCCAAAATTACGGCGGTTTTCGTAGTAGCTTGCTTCAAAAATATTTTCTCCAAGTGCATCACCCATTATCCAACTCAAAAAAAGAACAATAATTGATGCTCAAACACACACAATAATGTATTTACGCACGCTACGTTGCCTGATTTATAAAGCGCCCGATGTGTTACCCACAGCACACTGCCAGGGCACACACACACACAAGCAGCAGCGCATTTTCAGTATGCTGAATGACGACTGCTCTTCGACTACAATGTGAAGTTCGAGACCCGAACTGTTTTAGTATTGAACTGTTATGCAGTTTCATCAGGTTCCATATCCTTGTTTTATGCCCTTGTCATACTTCTGTCTTGTGTTTTAAGGTCTGCTTCTTATAATCCAGAGTCGAATTCTCAAAATGTGCCGATAAGATGGGAAGGCTTGTTTGGCTTGCCTTGTAAAATCAGGGCGCCCAACGCTGAAAAAAACCCTGTTTTTGATAGGTTTCTTTTCTCTTCCTCTGAACGTCCGTGCTTTCAAACAGTAGCTGCTCCAGCCCTGATTTGAAGACGCCCAAAAACGCTTCAATTTGGCACTGAGAACGACCAACCCCGCAACCACAACATTAACAAGCGCAGACACACAGCGCGCAGAGCATATCAATATATCTATCTCCTGCATATAGACATCCGCTCCACCAACAAACAGAGGAAACCACGCAACAACGAAAAAAAAAGAAAACAGAAAAAACCAAAAAACCAACCAGAAAGAGCCACAACGAGACCCACGACACGAAACACACAACAACCAAGCGCCAACCAAAACACAAACCGCAGACCGCAAACCACAGCCACACCCCACAACACAAACGCACGAAAACAACCCACCGCAACCCGCACCGCAGAACACAGCAAGCCCCCAACCCCACCACCAAACCCCAAAAAGGAAAAGAAAAAAAAAAAAACAAAAAACACCCAGAAAAAAAACAAAAAAAACCCCCAACCCAACACAACGCCAGAACAAAAAAAAAAGAAAAAAACAAAAAAAACACCAAACCACAACCCAACAACACACCAAACAACAACAAAACACAAACAACCAAAAAGTGAACCAACCAATAGCATTTTACCTTGCACCATCATATGCGTCTTGACGAGCGGATTCGATTGATATATGGTTTCAATGGCTTGCGACGTACTGTTTTCTCACAAGCTTCTAAAGTTTCGAATGCGTGTAAATTATGACGTTCATCTTGTAGGAGGGTAGTTTGACCTCAGTGCACAATTTACAGTTCACATGATCCTTCGCAATCGCTGCAACCTTCAGCTTCATATTTGCATGGTGTGAGTGCGTACCCATTAGACAAAAGTGCAACCCAAGTTTGAGTTTCCCAACCCATGCTAACGGCACACAATCAGCACGAAATTGCTCGTTCCCTCTTAACTATGGGACGCTGAGACATGAGGTATTGTCGCAGAATGAGGTACAGGGACATGAGGTATTGTCGCAGAATCAGGTACTGCGCAACATGAGGTATCGCTCGGGATGAGGTATCGTCTCACAATCGTATTGCTTACTCACCGTTGCCATGAAGCTGACGAAAGACAACAGACACTGACTGACCACCACCACCACCACTGTCGCGTTGCTCATCCTAACATTTGAGGACGACAAGTAAAATGAACACACTGACGTGGAACTGATATTATAGTGGATCAGCTTGCACGTCACCTCAAGCGGCAGCATGTTGTAACGGTCTACATGTACATACGTGTGTGCTGTGTGTACCCTACAGCATACAGAATAGATGCTGCTAAAAATATGCATCATGCGTGCACTGCCGCTCACATGTATCGGGCAGTTGTTGCCGTGGAACAATGAATCAACGTATTCAATGACATGCCCACCTTACTTTGACTCGTCCCCACATAACTGTATGTAGCGTACGCTGCACCACGACAACTGCCTGCACCGAAAAACTTGCCAAAAACTTTGCTGTGCGTGGTGTGTTAGCTGCCTACCAAGCCCTCGGCGCTTCGTGTAAAAGCAGGCTTGGAAACACTGTATGCAGTTTTCAAAAACTTTGCTGGGAACTGCACAAAGTCGTTAGATCTAGACGCATGGTATAATTATCATTTAGTTGGTTTCGTGTTGTCCCACACGGTATTGGGTGTTTCACTGCTTTGCAATTTTCTGACGCTTAGTTTGTCCACGTTCTCACCTTGCAATCTAAAAACGTCAAAATGACCGTTTAGATCGCAACACACTAAAGTGTGCTTCAGAATTATAAATCACTAGAAAACATAGACGGCCTCTTAGTGGTTGATTACCGGTGTTTTGACATATTTGTTTACCACTTCAATTCCTATTATGCTCATCACTGATTTGCTTCTGGACGTTGACGTATGTATTCAGGGTTGGGCAAAAAAAACGACGGCGTTTTTTCTTAAAAAAACGACGTTTTTTTTCGAAAAAAAACGCCTGGGTCGTTTTTCGTTATTTTTAAATCCTGAATTTCCTTGATTTTCCCTGATTTTTCAGGGAAAGTACCCTGATTATCAAGGAAAATTAATTTTTTGTCCTATTTTTTTCAAAAAATTTTCGACCAATTTTTACTTTGTCGAGATACGTCGATATACGGAGTTTGACTTTCAGTGATGACCCCGGCCAAAGTTGGTCCCATGATGCGGGTCTGATTTGGGATCTTAACAACTCGCTAGAAAAGGGTTGAAACCCGTTTATTTTGCCTCAGAACACATAGAATTACTTCATTTAACCACGTTTTCTTCCAAACATGAGCGTTTTCCAGTTTTTTGGGGGGCATATTTTGGTCATCTGGGCGTTTTAAAAAAACGTTTTTTTTTTAAAAACGTTTTTTTAAAAACGATTTTTTGAAGAAAAACGTTTTTTTGCCCAACCCTGTATGTGTTACGGCAGCAAAATATTGCAGGATGGCGCCATTTTTTCTCGACATTTCCTCCAGAAAGGGAAACGCGGAGTGCTTCCTCAATGCTGTTTTGAACGGGGCGAAGCCGCGTCATACTGAAGCTGGGGGTGGAATTCACAAAACGGTTAGAGTTGAGTGGGAAGTTCAGCGGAAGGTCGAATGGAGAAATCATACCGAAAATGCCGCTATCGTATCCATTTCACCGAACTTTCCACAGAGTGCGAATGTTGCATCGAACTTTCCACGGAACTTCCCACCTAACTCTCCACTGAACTGTTTTGAGATTTCCACCCTTGCTTAAATTTTGATATGTTTGTCGTTTTTGGTTCGTGTTCGGTGCTGTTTTGAAACATGCGTAAATTCAAACTTGATTTTTCTGATCGATAAGTGCACGGACCAACGTGTTATAACAACGCTTTATCAGTTAAGTAATCTATAAGTAACATTATTTTATTGTCGTTTGCCGTGCTTTGAGGGGCCGCGTGTTACGAAAATTCTATCATACCGTTGTTTTTGGTGTGTCAGGAGCGCAGAAAAAGCCCAAGGGCGCCCTTAGTCATAGTGGAAAATGGAAATGGAAATGCAAAAAATATTCTATGTCCAAGTTTTCCATTTCCATTTCCATTATGACTAAGGGCATACTGGAAAATGGAAAATGGAAATGAAACAAAACATTTTCTGTGTGAAATCTGACCAATCAGCTGCCGAGAATTGGGTGGAACAGAAAATGTTTTTGTCACATGTCAAAACATGACTGCTGCAGTTTCATTTCCATTTTCCATTTTCCAATATGCCCTTAGTCATAATGGAAATGGAAATGGAAAACTTGGACATAGATTATTTTTTGCATTTCCATTTCCATTTTCCACTATGACTAAGGGCACCCTAACAGATTCAAAATTCAGCCAACAATAAACGACTTCGCAAAATATTGTGCCAATGGATCCGAATGATCGGGAGTTGACTGGTGAGTGAGCGAAGAAACAAAATAATTCTAATTTTCGTTCTGAAATTGTACGTTTGGTTATTCAGGCCGCAGTGGCAGGTTTCTCGACAGCACCCAATGAAACTGTGTAAGGTAATTTTCATGCGATTTTCAGGCGCGCAGAAAGCAGCATTGGAGAAGAAACGAGAAGAGGGATTTCTCCCCGCTCTGAAACTTCTGAACAAACTCGTCAGCAGCAACGTGTTTAACGACCATGTTCGAGACAAAATCAAGAACAAGTTTGGTGTAGCTTTCTTCAACTATCCTAATCCAACATCTCGTTTTCTAAGGGTTGTATGTATGCTGGAAAAGTTTGGATGCATACTGGTCAGGTCAGGTGCAATTCGGAAAAACACGCTGGCCACGAGGGCTACATTTTGAGTACCCACTTCTTTTTTGTTTCAGGAGACCGATTACGACCGATGTGACGAGCTTGTCTCCGCCATCCTCAAAACCAACAGTCACTACGCGTACTTGATGCTGATTGAGGCGTTGGAGGAGGAAAAGCAATTTGTGCATGCCAACAACCTGAGGGCCGCACTCACACAGGTTTGGTGACACGTTAGGTGTTACTACACGCTGGACCTGGACGCTATTAAGTAATGGCACGGCAACCTATGTACTTTTGTTTCTGTCGTTTTTGTTGGGATGTACATATGTCTTTTGCAGCATGGATTTCGATCAGCGATGAAGTTGTTTCCCAAGATACTCACCGAATAACTTTTACGTTGGCCCAATTTAGTACTGCGTTCCAAGTCTATTGCGCAAAAAAATCCACACAGATTGCCGTTGTTAAGTAGAAGTTGTCACAAGTGATCGACTTCAATATTGTTGTCGATCGAAACATTGCGCAGTTATTGGTGCCCCAGCCGCAGTTCATTCATCTCAAATGGCAGCCTTGTACAGGAAGCAGCCAACGGCGACACAGTGTCAGTCCCTCATGTTGCGACACAGTCCCCAACGGCTGCGGCAAGTGTTGCGACAGAGCCTCAAACAACAGCAGCTGGTGTCGCGCGCCCTCCATTGGCGGTCGTTGAGCCCATGGTTGTTGACTCATCAACGCGTGGCTATGAATCGAAAAGCGATAGTGGTGATTTGAGATGAACCCTGTTTCCGCAAATGTCTTTGAGATATAACTATCCCCGTATTCAACAAGTTTAGAAAACACAGAAACACTATTTTGAGGACACCGAATATCATTATTGTGATCAATACTAAACACTTCTATGGTAGCGGTTTTTGATAATTTTCTTGGCGTATATCCATGTCATACTTACACAAATCTGCCTCAAGGAAACTGGTGCTTCACTTGTGTCACGCGTCTGCTTATTATTTCTATTATGCGCTCAAAGTATCCGGGTATTGCGATCGTGACCTTAAACTTGTTCTGCCTGTTTAAACAACAAGCTAAAGATTTTTAATTTGAGTTTGATGCTTGATAGAAACACGGTGGCTGAGGGGAGAATGTGAGCCCGAACGTAGGCCTAAGCCTGTAACTATTAATGGACTTTCGATGAATAATGAAGTTTGTGAGTCATAAGTGATGCATTTTTGCATCTGCTGGCAAATTTTAAAACGCAGCCATATCTGCCTTTCTAAGATTGTTACCGTGGTTATCACTTTGATGTGAGCTGAGTCACCATACCGTCCATTTGATTCTCATTCCACCAAAAGGTGTGTTATGATGTCTACCAACCTATATGTTTATACATGCTATTGAACGATCGTTTTTTATCACCAAAATAAACCAATCGAAAGTAATAAAATCGGCAGTGCCAAACATGCATTAATGCACAATGTCGCTTTGCCATTTTTATTCAACCTTTAGCTGAACACAACCTTGAGAGTTCTGTTGTTCAACCTTGATTTAAAAGTCCTAATATATGTGCTTGTATTATAATTAAAATGCGGAAAAACAGTAACAGTTCGAAATCAAGCGGAAATTTGTTGGCGTACGTCGGCAGCAGTATTATTGAAGGTGCGTTTGGGTTTTGTCATAATTTTATCCCCCTGAGAGCCTTACAGGGTGTATAAAAATTTAAACAATTTTTAAATTTTTTTCAAGAAGTCTCAAAGTCGGTGAAATTTGACCAAATTTGCTTATTTTTGCCCAAGCCTGGTGCAAGCACACGAAGTACGAAAAAAACTTTCTCCAAGCGCAATCAAAAGTGCACGCAAATGCGGGTCCGGATTGGCAGGGGGCGGGGTGGGCTAATAACGGAATTCCTCTTGGGTAAAACTTACCAGGTTCGTCTGGTCCAATGTAAGAAACTCCAGGGACCTTAATGGACTACCCCTAGTAGTAGTAGTTGTACTTTATTTCGTTTCAGACACGAAAAGGGTACACATCAACAACCGCTCGAGGCGTGACAGTAACGATGAATACCTAGGTTTTTACAATTTAGCCGGCACCAATTACATAAAGTGTTGGAGTACATTTGCTAATAATGCAATATTAATAATGACAATGCTAGACAGCTGACACACAATAATTATTTACGCAACACACCACAACACGATCAGACCGCAACACGATCTGAACATTATGGAATTTTGACTTTTCTTTTCTTTCTTTTCTTCTTTCTTTTCCCCTCCTTGCGCTGTCGTGCAGAGTTTTTACAATTACATACGATTATTGTGGAAATCGCTCCAACAAATGTTCGAACCACATTTTATTGTGGATGGAGTTCCTGCACTTTCTGGAAAGTCGATGCAATATAATTGATCAGTGATTTGTATCGTGCTATAGTTTTCCCACCAGTCGCCTCAGTTCTTACACTGGTGTTCGACCACAATTTGTAACGGTAGTTATTTTTTGAGCAAATGGCTGCGCCAAACCAATAAATCTGTTCATCCTACAGCGCTAGAGGCCTACTTTTAGAATTATATACTTCGTCTTTGCTTCTGGGCACAATTTTGGCTTATAGTAATGTGGTCAAATCATCTCGTCAAATAAAGTCGTCGAACACATGTATTAGTTTTCGCGCTCGTTTGGGGCTCATGTGTTCGACGGCTTTCTTTGACGAGATGACTTGACGACAAGACCATTAGCCACAATTTCTGCTGTTTTTTGCATAAAAATTAACAGCGCGGTGTACCAATATGTTTTTCACTCTTTGCACCAGCTGGCAATTCATTTCACACGCCTTACACTACTGTGTGCAATATTACGTGCATAGTGCCAAGTGTACGAGCAGAACAACTTTTTCGAAAGCCAAAACTCAAAAAATCTGAGAGCCACATTGCAAGAAAGGGTTTTGTTTTGTTCTGTTCGTTCTGTTTTAGCCAAAGGATTTAGCAGTCACAGAAAGTTGTAAAGCAATTGCTGCAACGTGGGCCAGAAGCCTCCCACAGATTGTATTGAAAGTATCGTATTTTCTGGATTTGAAAATGTTCCAGAGAGAAGACAAGTGAACATTTTCGCCAGCTTTGACTTCAGAAAGCCAGAACAGTTTTCTGCAAGACAGATTATTTGTTTTCGGAGCTATTATTTTCACAGTACTACCTTACTAGCTGGCAGAAAACCTAAAGCCGGTTAAGTCTTGTATCCACTTGGTTTGCGCAGTCAAGAAGTTTGCGGTTCTGTGATCGGTTGTTTGGGTCAGAGGTGGTTCGGGTGGGCGCATTCACAATGGCACCCGCCTGTGAAAACAGTGAAAAAAGAAAGAGAAGTTCACTGTGACACTGTTTGATAGGAGTGACAAAAAAAGCCGTTCATGTACTTGTGGGGCGAAAGAAAAATTTTACGACACTACATATATGGGTCGAATTTTTGAAACGGTGTAGAGGTCAGTTGGGCGTAAAGGTCAGTCTAAAGTTCGGTCGAAAGCTCTGTCGGCGTAGCTCGGTGTAAACGTGAAACATTGCCTGTTATTAACGTGGAATGTTTCAAGTTTACACCGAGGTCTATCACACTGAGCTGTCGACCGAGCTTTCCACCGACCTTTACACCCAACTGACCTGTACACCGTTTCGAAATATCACCCGTTGTATGTGAGGCACGTTTTTCATCTTCTCGCTTCCAGGCTCACTTTTGCTGAACTTGCAGGATTGTCCTCAGTATACATTGGTATGGGTGTGCATTTTTGTTGACAGTTGACAGGTTCGGTCGGCTAATTGAAGGTGTAAGTGTGAGACAGAGAAGGAAAGAAACTGGTCTCTGGCTTGCTCTGTGTCAATCAAATAGTTTTATGTTTTTTCGTTCCAGTTTAACATCAGTATTTCATTTCCATCATTCCAATGTTCTTAAACAGCGCAGAATTAATAACTTTGTTTGCTGTTCCTGGCACCTTCCAACGAGAAGCTAAACTGAAAAGCCACGCTAGCCAAATGTGGGTGTAAAAAACAATGCCTTGTTACGTGTCAAAAAGGTGGGTCGTAAGATGGTTCGCCAGCGCGGCTCCTTGGGATCGTTATTTTTTGGGTCCTCTGTGAAGTTTATGCGGCTTGACACTCATTGTGATGGCAGTAAACCCAAAGAAACATTCACGACACCATCTTATCGTCGAAAATTGCCGTCGTAAAACATTTGCAAACTAGCACGACCAGGTAACACACACCTCAGTATTCGCTTATAACGTTCTTGGTTTTTCAAAATCTGGGGCTCTTAAAATTTTCGCATGTCAATATATGGCCCTCTTCACACCCGTTAACTAACAAACTATCGAAAGTTTTACTGTTGTTCAGCAACTATGTATATGCACACACATTTGGTCATGAAACGCATAAGTATAGCGTTTGGGTGAAAAATGTGTTTTGTGCGAAAGAAAATTTCTGAAAAACTAGAGCGCCCGGCATGTGCCTTGCACGAATGGCTAATTGTTGCATTTTTGATTTGTTGTGTACTCCTATCGTTTGTGTTCGTGGTATAGTTATACATAATTGTGCTAATTTGTTTGATTGTCGTCAAAGGTTATTGCAAACTTCATGGTGCAGCTCACTTTCGCAACGGACAAGGACTGACTGCTTTGCATACAGTTTTCCTTACTTTATCGCTCTCATAATTTTAGCCATTACGGCATTCAATCAAAAATTAACGCCAAAATAAGATTAGAATTGTCATTAAATTTGGGCATAAAACTCTACAGGTTTAAACCAGCCCCTTTTTCAGCAGTAGCTACATATGTGTACAACTCGCATCACAAGTCCTTAGATCGTGCGTTCAGAAACACAACTTTAATTTGGTAGTGATAATAGTGTTCCTTACTCTAAAATGCATGACTAGCGTTTATTCCATACTATGCTGCACATTCTTAAAGTTTTTTTCATTATACGTTCCTTTCCTGGCTTGTCATGATGTGTTAGTGCGTTGCCAATCTTTAACTTGCCGGGGTACTAATCAAAAAGTCGGCTGTCAGAATACGCCTCTTGCCCGTCTGAAATGCCTGAAAACTTTCAACACCAGTGTTCAATGCGAAATAAGCGGCTGATAAAAAAAAGGTTGATATAGGTAGGTACGAGCTGCGAAACATAACGTGGCAGTTTTCTAACGCCAGTTATAATATGATACGCTCTTCATAGACCTTGAACGTTTCCATTATTACACTCCACGGTGAAAAACGTTCATTTTTTTTGTTTGGCCAAAGCTCGAGCTGGCTTATTGGATATGCAAGCGTTCAAGCCAAGCAGCCTTCAATGATTCAATATTGAATAGTCCGTTTTGCGTTTTCAGCATCCAGTTTTCACGAAGGCGTTTCTGCATAAACCTCAAAATTACTGAATTTTTTTTGTGAAAACGCTGCAAAAACATACACAGCTGCCCATTGATGCTGAATAAAATGCTGCAGCGTTGGAAAATGTACAGTTGGTATAAAGTCAGTCAGCTGATGTCAGTCATACAGTTTTCAATTTTTGCAAACTGAACACTCTTTTTCACAAGGTATTCTTTTTAATAACGGTAGATCTGATCCCAATCTAGGCTTCTGTTATAACGCATTTGTACTTGAAGTTGTTTGGTCTCGTTTATGTGAGCCTCAAGGACAAGATGTGTTTTGGAGCTCATCAGTGCAATAACTTTGTAATATTAAAAATTTATTACCCACGAAATGGATTGAGTTGTTGTAACGGTGTTTGTTCGCAGTCAACAACAAGCTAAATCTGCATAAGCCTCCACATCTGTGATCTATGCAGCACAGTCGCAAGCTGTATAGAATGCGCAAACCCAGCAAAAACCTGTTTAGAACGTCAAAAGATTTTGAAATGTTTTTTCTCTCCCAAGAGCCGACACAAGCAGCAAGACCTGAGATCCCGTTTCAAAAAGTTTGTCCATATTATGTTTTTTGCGTAGGTGGATTTTGAAGCCTCTGAATTTCTGCTGAAACTCTTTCTGTCCGAAGGAAATCGAAACTTCCCAACTGTTTATCTGGACAGCATGTAAATGTACACGTCAGAGAGCGTTTGACTTGAGCAATAAGGTCAGCTCTCGCCGTGTTGTTTTTTAGACTGCATTTGGCCGATGGTGTTTTTGCACCGGACTGGCATGGCACTGCGGCCTGTCACTTCACTCGATTGTTGAATAGGATGATCAATGCTGCAATGATTACAAAGCACATTTATTGACAATAAGTATTTTGATCATTGGTCTGTCATATACAAAGTATCTATACTCTCCCACAAGTTTCACAAATTTGATAATAAAACGGTTTTGGAAATTATATTATGTGTAAAAAGGCGCTAGTCGTCAGTCTAGGAAATTTTTAGGACATTAAAGCTTCGTCTCCCATTTATTCTGCAAATAAAGAGCTCAACCTTGAGAATAAAGTATTCTCATAGATCATGCGCTTTTTAAGAAAATTGGGTACTAATTTTCCATGTCGCTTACCTAATGCTGTTGAGTCACCTTGTTTCTTCCCATTATTTACAGAAAAAATCGAAAACATTACAGTCATCCAACAATTCGCTTTTTGGTACAGTATCATACGTATTTCAGCTAATTTTCCGCCTATGAACTTTGGGCTTCGGTGTACCCAACTTGCACAAAACTTGTTTACGTGAAAAACAAATTTTTATTATTTTCATTTCTCAAAGTCCTGCCGGCATGCATCGCTTAGCACAGTGTCGCGCTATGTGGTTGCTGATAAGATGCACTGTATGTGAAAAAATAAGAAAAATATGTTAACCACGCGCGCTCCACGCAGAAAATTAGTCATCGTTTCGGTAATTCAATACGTTTTGCTGCTTTTTCCACTGCACGATCTTGATATACTACCTATAGATTGTTGTTTGTTAGTACACCGCTCCTTGGCTTTTCGTGAGGTGGCCTGGCCACCTACATGCATGTTCATGCCTAGTGTATGTATATTAGGCTTGTTTTTTTATTATTTCTGATAGCGCCTGAACTTTAAAGCCGCTCTGTTATGAAACGTCAATGCTGTCAAAAGGCTCCCTTGGAGCCGGCTTTTCCGTTCAGACGTAAAATTGTTTGCTCACCTTAATGTTTAAGTTGGGCGTTGGGTGCTGACTGCCCAGAACTTTTATGCGTTCCGAAAATATTTCTGCTCCAACCGTCTGATTTGGCAACACCCGCTACACATTTGCAAGTTTGGTCTATTATTACGTGTATCACAAATCGGTCGTTGCGTCAGTAACACAGCGAATAAATAAATTTAGGGCGCAGCTGATAAGAATGTTAAAAAAGCACTACATGTTACGCACATACCACAAAAATGTGCATGTATTACATTGTATATTATGCGACGGTTCAGTCCCGGGGCACAGGTTCAGTCCCGGCCATTCAGGCCCAGCCGATTCAGGCCCGGCTGGAGCCTACGCCTATAAATGCGTCAAACATTCTAGCTAGCATATTTGACCCATTTATAGGCTTAGGCTCCAGCCGGGCCTGAACTACCGGGCCGGAAAAGTCGCAGAAAAATTACATCTAGGGCATACTCCCAATACGGTGGTATGTTTACATATTCGTACCGAAAAAATAGCACGTACCATCATGCACTCAGCATGCTGACCGGGACGTTGCGTTTTTCTCTCAGTTTATTGTCCCCATTTATTTCAAAGTTTTACCAACACGCGATGAACAAGAACTCTATCAATGTGCATAGCAATCATATTACTCCTTGCAGGCCAGCAAAACTGTCAAGTCGCCACTCTAAACCGCCGGACTTCATCAAGACCTACATCCTCCACTGGCAGCAGCGGTCAAGCAGCAACAACAGCAACATCAACCGGAGGTCCCGTCCAACGACGAAGTTTCGGCCCTCAACCCCCTGGTGCTCGGGAGTTCGAAAGGTGGCTAGCCAGTTATACGGATCATCCGCGGAACAACAAACAGTCGAATAGGAACATTGTGGTTTTGCAAGGATTATCGAACTATTCTCGAGGCGCGAAAATGCAGAATTCAAACTCGACCACTTCAACGACGATGCCGGATGGGACGACGTTTGAGACAATTAGAACGGAAATGGTACACAGGAAGGAACATCAACATCAGGTTCTACTGTCTTGCCCTTTTCTTATTTTTACCAGAGAATGCCAAATAAACCCCTCACTGTGGGCGCTTTGTCAGGTTTTGATTGGGACCAGGGATTTCAAAAACACTGCGGTTGTGCGCCCAACACTTTACACGGCATAGATCAGGAATATCACCAAAATGAAGGGCTTATTGAGCGTTCTCCTGTGCTGGTCATTTTCGTGCATTTGATGCACTTAATTATGTAGGCAGGCATATATGGGTAGGTATGGTCCGTCCATCAGCTCATGTCACTTTGTGTTGCTGCTGGCTGGCTTGTTCCCTTCCTCCACGTTTAAGAGAAATTGTGTGTGACCGATTTTGCAACAAAACTGAAAAATGTTAGAACGTGTCGAAAAAGATTGAATTCGATCAAATTTAAGATTAAATTAAATTAAAAAGGATAAAATACGTCGATTTCATAAAAATCATAATTTGGGAGCGAAAATAATTTTTTTCGGAAACTCGAATTTCTCTTTCATTAGAACGTGGAGGAAGGGACCAAGTCGGCCAGCAGCATTACAAAGTGACATGAGCTGATGGACGGACTATACCTCACGCCCTTGTGCGGCCAAGCGATGTGCTTGAAGACCCTTTCGAAGAACGCAGGGCATAGTTCTGACTTGGCTCATTTCCAAATAGCATACCGTCACAAACGAAAACACCGGTTGTAAAATTTGCAAAACAGTTATCTGCCTCCAAGTCAGCTGGGGAATATAAATTGACTAATTTCACAAAAAGAACCATAAAAGCAAACAATTGAATTCAAGTATTCGGATATACTGAAGTCAGGACAATGTAATGTAGTATGTACATAAGTTGTACCATGACAAGGAAGTGGTAAAGCGAGCAAGCATTAGAATCACGAAAGCTGAAACGGCAGTAGTCGCACAAGTGCTTTATGCGCACTGATAG
>JASAMV010005821.1:0-35810 GCA_030248065.1 Rhynchonema sp. JSB1_4
CACGGATGATTTTTCGGGATCCCTGATTTTTCTAAGATTTTTGGCTTAGCTCCAGATGATGATTAATATTACCTACTTGTATTCGTTTTATTTGTGGCACAGGTACCGGGGCCGGGCCGCGCTCACACTTCACAAACGTCTATCTGTAACTGTAACCGACAGTGTTTTTATTGTGCGTGGTGAATGGTACAGTACAGACAAAGAAGGAAGGCAAAACAAAAATAACTGCACGTCTAAAGTCTACCAAGCCAAATTAATTGTCCGTTCTTGATTGACCATTATTTGCGGACTCCATCATGCCTGACGATCGATACAAGGACTTAAAAGAAATTCCGGATGTGGTCGTTAATCCGAACACCAAACAGCGATATTTGAAAGGCAAATTCCTCGGCAAGGGTGGCTTCGCGCGATGTTACGAACTGACCGATATGAGCACCAGGGAGATATTTGCCGGCAAAATCGTGGCCAAGGCAATGCTGCAGAAAAAACATCAACAAGATAAAGTTAGTAATGCACAATCTTTGCTGAGAGAACAAAAAGACGTCGATTAACATCACCCAACTGCTGCAGATGGCTCAAGAAATCGCGATCCACCGCAGCCTTCGACATAAGCACGTTGTTGGCTTTCACACGTATTTCGAGGACAACGACAATGTTTACGTGCTGCTGGAATTATGTCGCAAAAGGGTCTGACCTGAACTCGTGGCTTTGCTATTTCATCGTGCAGCCAGTTTATTCGCTACTTGCTTCTGTTTCAGTCCCTAATGGAACTTCATAAACGACGACGCGCGATCACCGAGCCCGAAGCTCGCTACTTCACTTATCAGGTTGCGCATTGTGTTGTAATTCGATGCTTTTGCCTGTCATGCCGTGTTTGTCACAGAGTAGTAATGTTTCATTATCTCAGGTGGTCGACGCGTGTCTGTATCTACACAAAGAACGCGTGATTCATCGTGACTTGAAATTGGGCAATCTGTTCCTGAATGATGACATGGAGATCAAAATCGGCGACTTCGGACTCGCAACGAAACTCGACTTCGATGGCGAAATCAGAAAGTTAGCGCAAGAAACTGTCAAACCTGGTGATCGATCGATACCGTCCTGCTTTATCCTTGTCTTATGAATATTTGCGTCGGAGATTTCGTGTTTCACTGACGCCGCTTGTTTCGTTCGACCAGCATAACAGCCGTTTCTCAGTCTGCGTGGGTGGTGGTCAAAGCGAACAACTCTTGCGCTGGTCCTGGTCAAATTTAGTGCAGCGATAAATGTCGAAATATTTGCGATTCAAAAGAAAAGTGATCGACGCTGATCAGATCTCATCGCAACGTTCAGTTACAATGTTAACAAGCATCAGTTGGAATTGGAAATACCTGGGTTAAAGCAGAGAGTGCGAGAGCGTAACCAAACCTTCATTTTCAGGACCTTGTGTGGTACGCCGAACTATATTGCACCAGAAATGCTGGGCAAAAGGGGTCATTCCTACGCAGTCGATACGTGGGCCATTGGGTGCATTCTATTCACATTGTTGGTCGGAAAACCGCCGTTCGAAACGCAGTCATTGAAGGTTGGCAGCTGATGATGTTTTATGGTCTGTGACTGGACGGACCGACTATCACACCAGATACCAGCTTTTTGTGGCTTTTTATTTACACTGCACAGACACAGGACAATACAAACTTGTAGTGCCAAGCGTATGTGGTGTTCCGGCCTTGCCTTGCCTTGGTCAATATGTCGAGATTTACTGGTGTCACTTATCCGTGAATTTTAACCAGTGTAAGCGTTTACAGAGAGCGCGTAAAGACCTACACGCTCGTCAAAATTATTGACATCAGTAAAGCTCCAAACCTCATTTCAAAAAAAACGTCACGTGGTTCAGGCGTGGCCGGCCCAGGCCCAGTTAGTACCGTTCATCCGACCATGCACGTATGTAAAAAACCTAAGCCATTGTTATTCAAGGACACGTACATGCGCATCAAAAAGAACGAATACCACGTGCCATCACGAATCGGCCAACCAGCACGCAATCTGATCAATCATTTGTTGGCCGCCGATCCCGCCCAGCGACCCAAAATCACCGAAATTCTGCAATACGATTTCTTTACACAAGGTGTGCTGGATAACATTTTTGAATAGAAATCATCTAAAAGTGTGTAACCGTTGTCCTTTTGCAGGCTACATGCCCACCAGACTGCCCACGTCGTGTTTGACGATGGCGCCGAAATTTCCGTCGCAAGCAATGCTGCATGTTAACCGACAGTCGCTGATGGATACTCAATCTGCTGGTACATTTGTTTGTTCCGAACCTGTGTCAATGGTGCTGGAGAATATCAATAGTCAACAGAATAGCGTCGTGATCTGGATAAAGGCAATCCAGCCGCTGATGTCACCGCCGCGATATCTACAGTACACCAGAGTCTGAGTCATTACACCGTTTCTCGACTTATATATGATGCGATTTTTCTTTAGTTCAGTGTTTCATACCACGCATTCTGAGTGCTCAGAAAGCCGAATGGCACAAAAGGGCTAAATGGGAAGAAACAAAAAACAAAACAAAAAACCGAATTGGGAAGGGCTAAATGCCACGCTTCATGGCCAGACACGTTCTAAACCATAGGTCTATTCGTAAAAGTTCCTTTTACCCATCGTTCACAAATAACCCCTTTGCAGCAGTGCTCAGCCCGAAGGACCAGGTTCGCAAAGACCGATTGGCGGCACCGATGCGTCCGTTGAACGCTGTGCCCGAGAATCAAGCCATGCCCGAATGTCAACTCGAAACCCCGCGCATTGGTTGGTAGAATCGATTGTAGTTGATTGAAAATCGACATGTCTTATTCGTAAGTAAAGTGATGCGCTTTGATTGACCCTGCAGCCGACACCGAGGTGCCACCTGATTTCTACCTGAGCGATCTCTTCCGACAGCTGTCGCAATTGTGCGGTACAAAACCCGCTGAGAGGCAACAGATACAAGAAGGTGCGTGTTGCAAGTCTCCGTTGTTCCCTTTCATTTTAGTCAAAAAAAGTTTATTAAGTAGTTCCCTTTCATTTTAGTCAAAAAAAAGTTTATTAAGTAGTCAATTTATTATAAATATAGTTAATTAGTGATTAACACTAATTGCTTATCGATTGTTCAATTCGTAATTATCCCTGATAATCAGACGAGGCGGAAGACCCAGCAGCAACGCCGGTATTTTGGGTGAGCAAATGGGTGGACTATTCGGACAAGTATGGACTCGGATACCAATTGTGCGACAACAGTGTTGGCGTGCTGTTCAATGATGGCACCAAGATTGTGTTGGATGGTGCTGGCGAGTGAGTGTGGCAATTTTTGGTGTTCGATTTTATGACAAAATGAGACCAGATGACGGTCGACCTTGGTGATGATCGGAACGAATGATGTGTCTTGCTCGCATGACTTTTGCATCTCGAGATTTGTTAGTTCTGTTTTGAACATAAAAATTGGACCACACGGCTGATAAGCGACTTTTTCAAACCAGTAGGCATAAATAGTGTTCTGCGCTCGACAAACAGCTTCCAATGTTGGCATGTTGTCCTGTAATAAGGATCGCTGAATTGTTACCAACATCCTCGCCCATGCATTGCAGACAAGTGCAGTACATCGAGCGCGACAATCGCGAATCTTACTACACGATTCGATCGTGTCCGGATGTGTTGTCGAAGAAGTTCACTCTGCTCAAGTACTTCCGCAATTATATGAACGAGCATTTGGTCAAGGTTGGACATTTTGTTTTATACGCGAGTATGACAACAGATTAGTTGTGAACGGAAGAATTTTTTGAAAAAAAAAACATTAATATTTGTGGACATCTATGTTTTAACCATTTTGTAAGACACCGTGACATTGTCTGTGCTAACGTAACGCATCGAACACACGTCATTTTTGGGGACACTCAGTGATGTCGTTGGGGGGGAAGGGAGGTTACCCCTCCCCTAGTATCCGGTATCTTGATTTTTTCACCCAGGGGTATCCGGTATCCTGACTTTTTGTCCAGGGGTATCCTACCCTAAAATTTTTCCGAAAACCGTAAAAATCGCCCATTTTTACCTCTAAAATGCGCAAAATCGCTTGCTGGCGCAAGCATAACCCCAAAATGACCATTTTTTGCGCTTCCAACACCAATTTTGCTCAATTTTCCTCTAAAAAATTGACCTTTTTTGAACAACCCCCCTGGGTATCCGAGATTTTTTATTTTGGGGAGCAACCCCCCTGGTATCCGAGATTTTTTATTTTGGGTATCCGGTATCCGAAAATTTTGGATTTTGGGTATCCGGTATCCTGACTTTTTGATTTCCCAACGACACCACTGGGTACACTCCACGGTTCTTTATCGGTTTTTTTTCGAAAATTTAAATATAAAAACCGGTTTTTCCGCAAGTATGCATACTAATGGTTGTTTCACTCATCAACGATATTGCCAGGCTGGTGAGAACATGGCACCGAAGGAGGGCGACGAACTGGCTCGATTGCCGTGTCTGCGCACCTGGTTCCGAACGCGGTCCGCCATCGTGTTGCATCTGACGAACGGCACCATGCAGGTGGGTACATTATATGGTCTTGTTGCCATACAGTCGGAATCGGGGGACACTTGTGGTACCTGAGTGCTACACCTTGTGGATGCCGACACCCGACATCTTGAAGCAAATAGGGTATCAAAAAATTTACACCCAATACCTATGTACACTTTTGGTCGCCGACACCCTACGTTGTCTGATCCTTACTGTGCACCGTGCTCTTCTCATGTTGACCGTCTACATGGTGAAAGTCTCTATTCAGTGACATTCTTCATCGTGACCGAAAAGTCCTGATCCCGTGACCCCGACCATGTTTCTGTTACCGGGGAAACTTCGTTCATGAACAGCCCAGACGCGGATTTCTGATTGCAGGTGAATTTCTTCGAGTGCCACTCCAAGATGATTGTTTGTCCTTTGATGGGCGCAGTGACGTTCATAAATGAAAATCGTGAATTTCGCACGTATCGATTGTCGCTGCTCGAACAATACGGATGCAGCAAACAGTTGTTGTGAGTTTGTCGGTTCCATCATGTGTACCCCACCTGCTGTTGCTGTAGTGTGCAATGTATTATTTTGATATCCATGTGTGTCTCCTTTATGGTGATGCGCCAGATTCTGAGCGGTATCAAAACTTCATTTGCGTGACGTGGCTTGAATAAAAGTTGTTTCGAGATTTGGGTCGAAATTTGTGGCAAAGGTAAATACCAGATTATTCTAAAAACACAAGCCAAAGCAGATCCGATCAAGTTTGATGCCGCTGTCCCTGCATTTCTTCTTCATTATCTGCGTTGTTGCGGTACATTTTCTAATCCGCTCCGTAATTACGTGCAACAACAACTGTTATTGCAGCACACGTCTGCGCTACTGCCGCGCAATGGCCGAACGCATCCTGACCAACCCCACCACTGCCAACACCGCAATGCGATCCAACCCAAGCAGCAATACCAATATTGCGGGCGGATCTGCTAATAAATTAGCTGGTGAGTGTGTGCGGTGCTTGCTGATATGTTCAACTGGGAGATGGCAGTGGGTCGCATGACTGTTGGTGTCAATCCATTTGGTGATTTCTCAAGAGCACTAACTCTGACGTTATACCATACGAGTTGTTGCAATATATTTGCGCCGGTTGCACTTACAGTGCTTGAAGAATTACTAACGATGTCTAGATCCAATGATGACAGCACAGCCGTAATTTTCGTGGTTGAACGAGTTCTTTTTTTGTTACTTCAGTTACTTTTATGTTTTATGTTGCAGCCCCATCGGTCGGTCTGCCGCGGTACGGATCGAACCAACAAGCTCCACTGAAACCACCGGCCTCTCCTGTGCTCGCACGGGTAAATACGAACTGAATGCAACAAACGTTACCAGCTTAGCTCGTCCCCAGGTGGTTAATTAGGCCCAGCACATTTAGATCCATGCGTGTTTCATACCTCCTGGCATTAAACATCTTCGAAACGAGCTAAGTCAGTGTTACGGGACAAGCATCCTTCTCTTTATTATATCATGTTGTGCGCTTGCGTCACTTTTCTATTTTTGATGGATCAAACGGCGTCAATCAAGACTGGGTTAGCAGATCTGTGTTTCAAATTCTTGGTTTTTTGGCGCCTTTGCTGTTGTGTTTGCAAGATAACGGCAGGATATAAGCTACCATGTGAAAACTGTCGTAAAAGGGGTAAATTTAGACTGTGTCTATGCCTGAAACAGGTGCTTCACTTCACCACCATTATGTCCTTGATTATCTCCCATGAACAATTTTAAGTGCTTTCTCACTTCCAATTATATGATCCTGATACATACGTACCAGCCCAGCATTATTCTATGCATGTCAATGACTAAAATGTCAGTTTGCGTGCTTCGTTTGTCACTCGGGTCTGCTTATGTGTCGAATTGCCCACAATGATGTGCATTTTCTCTTTTATTGTGTTAATCGCTCAGTTGATTGCATTCGGGGTCACTGCCTGATTTGTTGCATTAATTCGTGACTTCTTTTTTGTATTTTTTATCTGAATCCCATCTTTGATCGTATTATTCCTTTTTCGTCGATCTCGATTGAGTATACTCGTCCCACATCGTGGTCTCGCTCTTTTGATTTTATCTGTTCGATTTTATGCTTGAGTGTTCCATCCCAAGTTGGCGTTGTGTTCTTTTTGTATTGTTTGCTGGTGTCACCATCCACCCCACTGTTATTGGATTTGTCTAATTGATTTTGTAATGTGAATCCACTTTTTTGTTCTGTAACGTTGACTTTATTATCGTGCGGATTTTTTCAAATACAGAAGTGAGAAGTGAGGTGAGCGAAAACAAGTGCGACACTTGAAATTCGAAAATTTTTGAACAAAATAAGGGTCTAAGCTAGATTGAGCTCTCGAGATCGGGCTGATCCTTCGACCGCCAAAATTCAGATTGTTATGCAACAATTAGCGGTGACTTTAATCTCGAATTTTGCTCACATGTGGTTTCTTAACGCAGTGTTGCCAGCAGTAACCAAATAAGTAGTTGCGCTGTTGCAAGCTCGGTCTTGTTGTTTGCAGTGCCATGGTTGGGCTCGGGTTCCAGGAAACTGTCAGCTCTCGCAACCGAAAAGTCGCTGTGTGAGATCAGACTCAAGTTTAGACCGTAGAGCTTGAAACAAATGCGGTGAATCCAGGAGTATTCCCCACAGGCCGGACCGCACAGCAGATGTGCTCACCATTTGAACATTTCGAAGCCGCTGGACTCATTTGAAACATCAGCCGTTTGTACTGTTGGTTATACTGCTGAAGGCTGTGCTGAGTTGGCACACGGTCAGCTGCTTGTCATGAATCATCTGCGAGATAATGAATTAGTTGTGCAGCTTGCTCTCGGATGCCCGTTTTCACAGACGGACGGTGCACCAGACCATCATCAGTGCGAATGCAACAGATGCCCGCATGACACAAAAGGCCTCGTCTTTTCTGCGGGGTCAAAGTTACACAACAGTCCTGTTTGTACCGTGTATGGTGAGAAAGTTGGGTGAGTCTTGGGTAAGCGTAAAGTTGTTCTTTATCAGGCCATCATACGACCAGCCTCCAATATATCCGGTACCACCTCACATTCGGAAGTTTCGATCTCAATTTTCATGAATTCAATTTGTTTGTGTCCGTGTGCCGTGGCAAAGCTGTGCACTGAGAGTGCGTTAGATGGGTATCGGGCGGCGCGCTTCTGCACTGTTTTCTTGACGAAAGTCGCACTGGAATAAAAATGGTGTAAATTGATGAATTTCCTTGATGCTTTCGGTGATAAAGGCTGGGTTACTCAGCGCTTCGTGCATGAGCTTCAGCACCAAGTTTTCCCCCGTTCGTGTGTGAGTAATGTGTGAATTGTATCAGCGATCTCGACCATATTCACGGGCGGGCGGTGCACCAGGTCATCGTCAGTGCGAATGCACAGGATGGTAACATGCATGTGCAAAGGGGCGCATGTGAAACGAGACTCCACAAACTGGCTTAGACCAGAATACCGGGCAACCTCTTGAAAGCAAAAGATCCTCAAACTTCTTGGGCCGATGTACTGTCACGCCATTCTAATGATCACTTGTCACTGTCAGAACTTCCTCTCAAGAAATTACCACAGCTCGTTCTTACTTGGAATTTGTATTTCAGTTTGATCACTTTCGATCGAGGTTGGGATAAAAAGCGTGAATTCTGGATTGGAGCCTGCTCGAGTGCCAGTCCAGCGCTTTGTGCGTTTTTATCAGCACTGAAAACTTTTGTAAGATCGAAAGGTTAATTTTCCCACCTACATATGTATACACATGTATGACGTGATAAATAAAAACCTATAGTTTTCTGCAGCAAAATTATTTTGATTGCGTGCGCGCTGGAATTAACGATTGCCTCCTTTGGTATAATCGATTAATATTCGGAACCAGTTTCACTTTGCGCTTTCGGTAACTTGCTGTACAGTGCAACTGCAGTCACGTCGACACTCCCCGTCAAGCTTGCGTAAATTGTAATTTAGCGAGCTGTGTTTTTTTCAAACGTTTGCTTCCAAGTTCACAGACGCTGTGCACATAAATATTTACTGACGTATGTATGTATGTAGCACTTTGCTCAGTTTGTTTGGTTGAAAGTATAGTGCACCCACATGAGATGGAACGCTGTTTTACAGCAAAAGAAAACTCGAGAAAACATTGAGTTGTATAGCAAACAAAACACTAAAATATCACGTGCAGTAAAGTTTTGTGCCGTTTTGAATTTGCGATTTTCAGAATTCGAAAATGCGCGCAATAAGTTCACCACTAATCCTATGTCTCACGGTTGTCGTGTGCGTATCAGCACAACGCAGCTGCATGCGTGAGATCGACTCCTATCACCGTTGTGTCACCAACAGTGTGCACAGCAGGGCCACATCGATCGACATGCGACAGGTGGACGCCTGCTTTCAGAGGTATACCACCAGTGACCAATGCTCTAGTGTAGGCTTCATGTCTTTATGCAAGTGCCACCTTACCGTACATGCACCTTACCCGATCACGTGATTTTATATGCCACTTTGATCACAGTGGGTTTTGGAGAATAGCAAATCGTACAGTATCTGTAAACGTTATCTGTTGCATCAGAGATATACCAACAACTCTTACACTGGTAACGTGCACACGTTACAAGATTGTCTGGATCCGACTTGATGTGATGCCACCAAACTGCATATCGACAATTTTGCTGCAGGACTTGGTTTTGACTTTTTTGTCTTATTTTCAGATCGCGATGCGATACACCGTCCGACAATGAAGCACTCAAGGCGCTCGAAATGTGTATGTCCTGGCTGGCCAGCTGATGTTGCACAGCGACTATTACTACTATATGATGCGGTGTATTTCAGTGAGTTCGCCAGCGGAAAGTCAACGTTGCACTGATGCAGTCAAGGTGCAACAGGACGAGGCGGTTGAACGCTGCGTGCGCAGGACCTATCGCTGGTTCGATGTGCGCTCATGGGAGACGTCGAAACAGCACAGGGATCAGAAAAAGGACAATTTGAACCTCATTAAGTTGGTCGAATGTGAATCACAATGTATGAGACCTTTGGGGTGTCAAAAAAGCTGAAACATGACAACCCCAGACGAGCACAAGCTGTGGAAACTCTGTAAACCTGAAAACATGTACATATGTACATACGAGCTACAACAGTCCAGTTGGTGTGTGGGCGTAGAGCACATTTGTTTCCAACAAAGAACCAAAGAACATCAGAAACACTCAGAAGCTCCGCATTAGGTGGGCGGTGCACCGAGTCATCATCAGTATGCATGCACCGTGACCCTAAACTGTTCAAAAGATGCAGATGCCTCCACTTGCAGGTACATTCTAATTCCACAAATGATCGACAAATTGTGCAAGTCTTCGTGGCCAGCCAGTCGAGTGCGCAGTTGTATGCGGTCAAGACGGGATGCGAATGTCGATAATGTGCAACGCGAGTTCTGCAACGATGACAACTCGCAGTGCAAACGCAGGTTATATAATTTTTTTCAAACCATCGTTCTTTCCTCAGTTAATGGTGTTGCCTGTTGCGTTGACAATTATCTCAAATTATACCGTGCGGGGCTTCCCAAATATAAATGTGCTTTGAAGAAAGAAACATCCTGTTCTTCAACTACCAAACTGAGAGCACAAAATGCTTCCATTTCCGTTGTGAGAAAAAAGTTATATAACTCCATACATCAAGTTATCGAAGCTCACGGGCGACCTCAGCGTGCAGCCAGGCGTTAAAGGTCACTGTTCTCGAATGCGTAACAGTATTGAAATATTTGCAGTAAACACGCGTGACATCATTTTATTTTTGGAGTCTTGCTTACGGATCGCAAACTACTCTCCGGGAAATTTTGGCCAAATTTTACCGAATTCGGTAAAAATTTTACAGATTCTCGTTAAAATTTTGAGCACATAAACTGTCTGTAAAATTTACAGACTGTCTGTAAAATATTACGTGTGTTGCATAGTAGCTGCCGTTTTACAGAATGTTGGTAAACTTACAGACAGTTGGTAAAAGTGGGACTTTACAGACTTTATCGGTGATTTTATTTCCACTGCAACAGGCTGCTTTTGTCCATAATATCACTTGTTACTTGTGTACAATGACAGGATACATAAGTACATACTGCAAATACCCACCAAAACACGCATATGATTGAGAACAATAATCTAAATGAGAACTAAAAAGTACCATAAGGTGTGTTACGAACCCATGCGTAAAATAACGGAAACACAACAAAATATTGATACACAGAACTTTTTGCGGTATTAAGAGACAAGTATATAACTGTTGAAATGGCTACACAATTAATGCGCGTTCGAATAGTGGTGGTTTAGACTTGGAACTAGACATGGGTAGGTAAAGTAAGCCTTGTAAGCCGAGTCTAAACCACTATTGGAGGCGAGCTATAATAGTGAGGTACGAGTTCATTTTGGAGTAGATCTCGCCTTCAATAAATTGCGGTAATCAGTTGCGTTTAGTGTTAGACGGGTTGGATTATTGATACCGACGTGATGATGCGCTTCAGCCTTTCTGATCAGCCGATCCTGTTGGCGACGAAACGAACCGAGTTGAGTTGCAATCGAATTGATTAGTCCGATCCTGTAATATTGAGACTTACGAGCATTCTCAAACGATAGTAATAGTAGTGAATATAATTTTGTTGAAATGAAGAAGTTTATTTCATTGCCCAGAAATCCACGCAAATTTCGCCCACTTTTCTGTGCCTAAATAAGGCCTTATGTTTGAGCACAGGCGTAGGCTTAGGCCTTATTTTTCAGGGTGGGCGGAACTTGGTTGGATTTTTGGGCAAATTAATCACACGTAAATCAACACAAAAAAAGGTTTCAAAATCCGCACAAAGCACGAAGATCAAAGTCCAGTCCCTGTTCTATAAATTTACCTGCTATATAGTTTTGTTCGAGTTCCCACGCTGATCTTGTGTCAATTTGTGGACCTGACGCGATGAATCTTGCGAAATTTGACAACCATTGCGCAATGGAATAATTAAAGTTCACATTTTTAGCAGCTGCTGAACAAAGACGCACAGTTTGTTAAAACAAAGCAGAGATAAGTGACAACACAACGTTATCAATAAGTAAGGAACATTTTCATATGAAACATTTTTGATTCCCGCGCTTTCTCCCATTTTTACAGACAGTTTGTAACGTTTACAAAGTGTCTGTAATTTTTACATATAATCTGTAAAAATTACAGATAGTCAGCGTTTTCATTTTTTACCGACACCCTCGGTAAAATTATTTTACAGACTCTTCCCGGAGAGTACATATACAGTACGAACCGAATTAATTTTAGCAAGAGTACATATACCCACATACGTTCTACCGCCTTTATATTGGCATGCACTTTCGGGCACTCGGTGAATATTCATTTGACCGACCCCTGTGTTGCGTAAAGACCTTAAGAGTAAATTAGAGACTAACTGTCGGTTACTGCATGGAGGATCACAATGAAGAGAGAAGACTGTAAAAATACAGCCTCACACGCCCGACGCACCACGCACACGCCCATCAAATGTTTCAGTCTGGGTTCCTGCCAGTTCGAGTACGACCGAATCGTGGACAAAGTTTGCGAGTGCACCAAAGACGCAATAACAGAGCGAAACGGAAAATTGCTGGATGAAGCCGTAAAGTGTGTGACCGGCAAACCCATTGAACCGGTGCTGAAACAGGCCGCTCTGAAGCAGGCCAGAAATCGGCCCTGCCATAGTGCTGGCACCAGTGATGCGTTGGTGCGTGATGTGTGCTTGAAAAACTGATGTTTCATTCATTCGTATAATGAAACGCAATGTGATCAAATTCGGTCTGCATATTATTAAATTCTCAAATGTTCTTGGGGACATCTCTGGTGTATGGTCAAACGTGCAACAAACGAACCGAATACGCAAAAACAGTGATTTTATCTACAGTATGTATTTTCGGGCACCCGATGCCAGCCTACCAGTACCATTGAATTGATATTAGAATCACTGTATAAAATCGCAAATTTGAATCGACATATTCCTTCAGTTTGGCAAGTAGATGCAAAGTGTTGTCTTTGTGCGTCACGCAACCATCTGGCGCGTTAGCACTGACGATGAACTGGTGCACCGGTCTGTGAAAACAGGTCGAAACCGGTGGCGAAAAACAAACGCGCTGCACAATTCACATTACGTGTGGCGCAAGAGACGTGTGAAAATATAGACATTTCGAAATATTTTTTGCCTCAAGCACGCAAAACTAGTGATTGTGATAACTCGCACCGACACGATGGAGTCCCTGAAAACAGCCCGCAGGGAAACGTGACTGGAAAAGCCCATCAAACTCAATTTCCGACGCAGATGATTTTGTTATTGAGCAAATGGTTTTTTTCATACAACGGCATTGCGTCGGCACGCACCAGTATACGACTATAAAGTCTGATGTCTTCGAACACTAAATGCAACGTAAAAACGTGAACCTGGTTGCTGGTAATATTGCGTGCAACTGCAGTCAGAGCGTCAGAAGTCATTAGTGTTGTTTTTTGACTTTGGTGAAGTTTCCGTTGTGCAACCTTGCTTGATCAAAAATATTACGTCACCATGTGGATATGCAACTTGGTCTTGCTAACGGTACGTTTGATAGTTTCTCACACATACCTATATTTATCGGAATTAAAAGTAAATCGCTGCCACAAATTACAATGCCCATAGATTGTTTTGTCGTTGGTTGATGGTCAATCTGTTCGCAACTGCAATGAGGACATTGTCGCTTTCCACCTGTGTGTGCATCAAAGGACCAGGGAGTACTCGAAACGAATCAATATGGCATCGGTGGAACTGTGCTTTGAACGGTTAGTGATATAGATCGATTTTCATTGGTTGATTGAACTATATTCAGCATCAGTTGACTGATTTAATCAGTAATTGATCGCTTGAGATTTACATTTCAGCAACGGCTGTGAGATGCCGAGTCACAATGACGCGCTCAACCATTTGGCTAAACGTGAGTCCTTGATCAGCCCAATCAATTATCAATCAATTAACATCTCCGCAATGTTTCAGTTCCCAAATCAGCCAACGCAAGTGTATCGGCCGCATGCACAGCACAATTGATGGCCAGACAGGGATACGAGGTCGAAAGCTGTGTGCAACGGGACCATCCCTGGTTCACACTTGGGTCCTTTGAGGGTCCGCCGAGCGCACCTGGCGAACAACAGGACAACATCAAGTTGATCGAGTATGTGTTTTTGCAATTTAACCGATTTTCTCGAGAAAGCTGCGTCAAACGATGAGCGGTATCATTGTTGTGAGCGTATCGGTTCTGTCTTGGTCACGGACACTTTTTGTGTTGAGGATGTTTTTCAGAGACACTGACTTCGACCCGCGCTAATGTTGTTTGCAAACAGATGGCAAATTGCTTTCACGCCATTCATAATTAGTATACTTCCGTACGTAAATCTGGAAATATTCCGATGTTGGTAAAAATCCACCTGACCAATGTCCGAACCAAACCAAGTCACCAAAGTTTGACACCAATACGTGATACAATTTCTGATAACACCACTATTGTTAGCTATTCCCAATTAAATTAAATTAAGTACTATATGCTTACGTTTTCCGAATGATCATAATGCCGAAAATGTTGGTGAAAATGTGCCCGAACACGGCGAGTGCCAACCGAGTGCGTGCATGTCTGGCCACACGTCGCAACACCGACATCGAAGCTGTGGCACATGAATTCTGCACATCGCACAACACTGAGTGCAGGAATCAATTGTGCGGTTACGAGCTTTCTTTGCCTTTTTCATTCAGGCATTTTGAAAGCCCCAACGGTGCACCAAGTGATCATCAGGGCGCAAGTAATACGATGCTTTTTGGGAAACCCTGAGACATTTGGGTAATTGACTTACTTTTTTCTGAAAATATATCTTGGGTTAAAAGGTCAGTTGACCAAAATATACCAGGTCAGGTCCGACCCGGATAACAAACCTTCATACCGACTTCTACTTTTGTCTTGGTGGTCACATGTTAGGTACATAGGTATATGTACGTATGTAAAATATTCGTACTGGCACCCACGTGTTGTATTCGCACTGTTTGCTAATCTTGTGCCCTTGCCATAATCTATACCAACCTTTGCAGTCTCCAAGGAACGTGCCGTTTCCAATACGATCGTGTGAGCGCATCGGTGTGCGATTGCACCAAACAATTCCTTACGTCAAACAATGGCGCCAATCTTGATGCTGTGATGATGTGCATAATGGGCAAACCGATGCAGCCTGCTGTCAAACCATTTGCGTTGGATCACATCAACAACGAACCGTGTCAAGTCACTAAGGACGACATTCTGCGCCGGGTTTGCGGGTGAGTGGGGACTTGTGACCAGAAGAATTTGAAAACATCAATTGAAAAAAACTGAAAAAAAAATTGAAAACCATCAAAAAAACTAGCGATCGGAATGAATTCGGTATCCGTTTGTTGAGCTGTTGAGCTAGAATAGCAACGTCGAGATATGGTATACTAAGGCCACGGATTTCGACCAAAGTGAAAGTTGTTCTCAGGCAGTGATAGTCATGAACAAATTTACGATGTCGAAATTATTTTCGTCCTATCGCATGATTACGACTCTCTAAATTTCTCAAATACAGAATTCACGTTCTCGAAGCAAGACCGATCCGATCAGACCAGCGAGTTTGAAACTGCTGTGTTTAATTTTTATTACATTTCGTGTTTCAGAGATCTGACGGATCCAAAAAGCGCGAAGCCGCAGTGACCGAAATGAGACAAGATAGAATACTGCTTCTATTATTAATTTTGGCTGATTACTGCACTGAGATCACAATAACTCGAGATTACAAATTGTGCTAATACCATGGAAATCGAAACATTCAGCTTGGTATCAACACACAAAAATGAATAAAATAATGATAAGAAACCCGTGAACCAAAGTTGAGAAATCGACAGGACATTATGATGACATTGCGAGGCAGGACAAGCACAAGAATGTGGCAACAACAACCGAGCACAAAAGTTCAGGAAAACGTTGGTACTGTCTGCCCTCTTCACCATGATCGGGAACCAGTATTTTTAAATCAAGGAATGATTCAAGAGTGGTAATTTGTGCCTATTTGGGACGTTAACTTCACTCACTCGGAGCGAAAATATTCAGTATGGTTCCGCACTGAAAGAAGGCACACCGTTGTGAAGAATTTTTGATGAAACATCATCAATCGTTACGCGTCAGCATTGATAATTTGCCAAACATGCCATATAGGAATGGATTGATGACTGAGTTGAACACCATTAGACCATGAAGACCGTAGAATTTGTCCGAATAACGCTGATGGCTGTCTGGGTCGATCACCTGTATTGGGTTTTGTTAGTGAGCGATGTGAGGCGCATGTTTTTGTCTGCCCATATCGACCCCTTTTCTCATGCCAGGGCATCGTCAGTGCGAATGCACCAGATGACCATTTTACCCCGCTAACACACCTGCCAGCGGACGGCTGCGCGTTTGCACAGATATAGCGAGGTTTTACGCAAGTATGCAACCAACGGATTTTTTGGTGTTACGTGCCCATCTGGATCATTGACATTGACGATGACCTGGTACATCGCCCGTCTTCGCAACCAGGTCGAAACTGACAACGAAAAAACACATTGTGTAACATTCAAGCGTTCAATTGCAAGCTGATTGGTCACGCTAGTGGAGCCTATATTGCGGCATGCACTGTCGTCCAATCAGCTTGCATGAACAAAAATTCTCCGATCCAAATTAAACATCAACAGCTCACCTGCCACAAACTCAGGCAATTGTACGGTAGCCAGCATATGACATACGCAGCTACCAGCAATACACTGACGCGTATGGCACGATTGCGTTTCATTGCGGTTATCGATTGTCGATGTTTCACCGATTCACCTGTCCCTCGTCTTGCATCCAAACTGGGTGATGTTTCATGTCCATGTGTTGAGGCCATGGATTTATAAACGGAATGATAGAAAGGTCGTGTGTCAACGCAGTCGCCGGCAACCGACACAATTATGTCCGGTGGATTAAGAATATGCGGTGCGGACCGCGTTGAAACATTACGTTTTGAATGTGATTGAGGCACGGCGGTCTGTTGTGTGTGCCCTGCAACATGCATACTGTAGATGTTGCATTGATGATGATCAGAAGCTGCAGTCTGATCTCTTCATAGTCACCCTTTTGGGTAGGATCTCACTCCCATAAGACAGGCGAATGGTCCGTGTGCCAGCCAAGTGCGACGGATGGTCCCACACAGGTCACGAGGCCATCCGCCCCTCTGAAGGGGTGCGTTTTCAATGACGACGAATGGTCCCAATCCGGCCAGGAATGTGACCAGAATAAATCAGGTTTTGATTATGTCACGCACGACGAAGGCGAGCAGATGGTTGTTTTCTACTTTTATGATCTGTGTCACGCACTTACCCCTGATTACACATTATGTTTGTTTATCCCATTAACAGATTGGTTTGTATTCACTTTTCACGCATGTGTGTCTACATACACTGTACACGTGCACCACAGTGTAGGGCAAAATACTGATGTCGCAATTTGACCCAACAAGCACACCCACTCACCAAGATCTCCATCGCGATCCGTTTTCGAGTTGAGCAATCTCGATGTGTGATCGTACATCTCGGTTGCCAGCCTCATCTCATTATTGCCGCTGTCCGCGTATCGCGTATTGTGCCAGACCCAAGTGCTGATGCCGATATAGCACAAGAATATGATGAGACACGGCAGCCAGAACACGCACAACATGTGATACACCAAATATGTGTACTCCCATCGCGAGCTGAGGATTCCGCCGTGGTCAGTTATTCGGCTGGATTGGTTGCCAGATTCGTGCGCTAGACGACCTGAATGACTGATGTGGTACATGCAGTATACTGTATGAGTATAGCGTCTTTTCGTTGCCCGTTAGGACTTATTTTCGCAAATGGGTGGTGCACTGGGTCATCGTCAGTGCGGTGGTACCAAGACGGCCACGTGACCTTCGAAAGGGATGTTCATGTTAAAATACTGACGTCTAAAGTAATGTCAGAACAAGTCGTATCTTGGTCCGCAGGACTCTCAAGATGGAGCAAGCACTCAAATTACCAGGCTTCGTTGACGACATTAGAGTTAGCCGCAAGGATTCTGAAGCCAAAACTAAGCGAACTTATAATGAAACGTACTCATTTCAAACGACCGAATCTGCCATATGGTCATACATTGTGACCATTCGGGTCTGTTATCGAACGGATGCCAGTCACGCCAAACAACCAATTGTGGTGCACTGATCAGACACGACAACGCCCACGCAGTGATGATCAGTAGACGGGTGCGCAGGGTGGCACGTGAATGCGAATGGCTGCAAGGGTCGCTGAATATGACCACGAACGGTGCGATACGGTTCGGTTTTACCCGGGTCATTTGTGATTGCTTCTATTTTTCAATAGGACATTTCTAGAATCCCTGATGCCACTGATTTCGTCCAACGCTCTGTTTGTTCTCCAGACACAGCCGATAACAAATTATTGAAGACGATGTATGGCTCACAATAGTAACCTACCGTAGCGGCCACACAACGCAGAACAGCCGGTCCAATGATATACAAACGATGATATTGGAGCTGATCTAGAAAATGTAACCATAATTTTTATTAACGTGGCCAACATTTTGCCGTTAAAATTTATTGTCGAAAGGGAAGCTAACCTGGAATGCAAGACTGTGCACAAACTTGACCACGCGACACATAGCGTCACCCCCACGCCAGCTGTACGTCAATAACCAGCACACACGTGATGGCGCATACACGAACAACACCAGCAGGTCCGAATACTGTTGCAATGGAGAAAATGCCGAAATGGGTAATTTGTTGGATTTAGAACGGTATACTGTAGCTACCAAATCTGGCGATCGGATATGCCTTTTTAGAGGTTGAACTGGTGGTCCATCCGATCCGATTTCATCTGATCACCAAGTTTGATATCATCAAATGAAACTACAAGAACCTTCAAGCCAAACCAACACACGTTCAAGTGACATTTAAGCAGATCTAATCGATTCAACGTTTTCCTCGTATGCAGTTCGCTACATGCACCTAAATTGACGGGGCCACCAATTAGAAATAGCAGCAGCAAATAGACCAGTTCAATGTAGTCAATTGGTAGACGCGAGGGTGGGGTGCTGAATACTGAGCTCAAGTCTGCGCTGGTCGATGAAACATTTGTGATCAAAGGGGTCGTCGTCACGGTTAGCATTGTTGCGGTTATAATTCTCTGAAACTGTATGAATGTAACAACATAACAGTAAAAAAGTGTATTATTAGATGCTTCCTGAAGTTATAAGTCAAAGTTTTTATTTATTGTATTGTCCACTTTTCGGTGAAATACCGAGCGTTTGTAAGTAAAAAGTTTTTGTTCCTAAAAGTTAATCTGCGATTTTCGACGTCAAAGGTTTACAAAAATTTGAGAACGACTTATGCGATAAATTTAGCCAATGCTGAGCCCAATACCCGTTAAAGGTTGAATTCAGCTCCAAGTCAGAAGCTGGTCAAAAATAAAAAAATTGACTACACCAACACACACAAAAACGAGAGTTCGTGATCATGATGCACCTGCATTACTACATATATCGTACACCATACATACAGCTATTGGTCGCACAATGACTTTATAAGAATTGGTCAAATTTTTTTCCTGAATCGCAAAGCAGGCTAGTGACGGGGCAATGACGTTGCGTTGCGCGATCACACACAAAACACGTAGTAAAGAGAATGTTTCAGTCCTGCGGCAACGTGGTTGATCTGCTAGATTATTTTCAGCTGAAAATGTTTTGTGAGAATCACAAATAGCACAATAGTTAAGAGTGACTGAACGTGAAAATCAGGATTGATTTTGATGAATTCTTATATGGTCATTGTGCGACCAATACACTGTACAAGTATATCTAGTACATATACTCTGACAATAGTTATGGGAGAAACTTTTCAAACGCGTTGCCTGATCCGTAAAGCACACTCAACTGGCGCAGCCAGCTGAGTTTCGTAGCATTTCGCAAATCACTACGTTAGACTTGTGTGTTGAGAGGCTGGCAGTCACGTGACCGCTGCAGCTAATACACGCATAATGAGCTTCACGGATCAGGCAACGCGTTTGAAAAGTTTCTCCCAAAAGTATTGTCGGAGTATACTCAGTAGAGCAACCGTATGTAAACGTCAGAAAAGCGGTCCATTTGACACAAAGTAGACACGCCGTGACTCAAAGTTAAAAAGTCAAAGTCAAAAATTTTGATACTGAGAAAAGTAGACACAAAGTGACCAAAAGTAGCCACACTCGCTTAACCACTGGCCAACCGCATGTATGTATAAACGTTGGTCACTTTCGTCGACGTTTGATGTGAGAACAGTTTGCTCCGGACTGATCGTGACCAAAAAAGATCGATAATACACACAATGGACATGACCAAACGACAACGTGCACATGGTATACATATAGTTAACCCTATACCTGTGCTGTACGCGCTACTACATATAGTCCAGCCACCAGCTCATGAGACGACTGTTTTTAAAGCTTGCTTGGCCGCATTCAAAAATGCTCCAGATACACGTGTTTTCGCAAACAAAAGAAAGAGATTGGCTGAGGGATATGATGACAAGTTCCAGCTGGCTGACCTCAATTTGTTACGTGCTTACGCGAACAGCAGCGTTGTTCAGCACACAAATGTTTTGGGAGTCAAAAGGGAATTTACGCACCGAGTGGAGAGCGTGTTTTTAAAAAATACGTGCGTTTCTCTTTATTTCATTTCCGAAATACGTGGAACCGGAACATTGTTGGATCCGCACAAGCCAATTTCAAAAAAAAGTCGTCTCATGAGTTCGTGGCTGGACTGTACATAAGTTCGAAAAATCGTTATACGTACAGTATATTTGATGAAGTTACAGTTCGTTAAAATAGGCACCAGAAGCCAGACTAAAATCAGATTAACATGAATGAATTAACGAAAAGAACAACAGACAAAATTTGCATTCATAATCCGAAATAAAAGTACCATGCGAAGAAGGCGAATTACACATACCACGCTGCTCTTCTCACTCAGGAGGCTACTTTCCGTTGTAGCTCATGCTCGTACTAAGACCTTGACAGTAAGACATGCCCTATGAAACGAGAAGAATGTAATTTAGCGCGGTCGAGCCGATCCAATTACACCCAAAAATACAATGTCTGCTCAAGCAGAAACACGACCACGGCCATGCCATCACAATAGACTCACACGTTTCGCGTCAGAGATTTGTGTTTTTGAGATGCGTCAGTCAGACCCAATTGTGCTTGTTTCGAACCACATAAAAACCTCAACGCGCCCATTTTGGACCATTGCACACTTCAGCCATGGCGCCTTGCTTCATCATGAACTTTCTCATGCGTACTGGTCCCCGGCATCGGGGGTAATTTTGGAAAATGGAAAAATGGCTGCCCGCATGTCGCGGTCTATCTCGTTTAGTTGGCCTATGACAAGACATTGTGCACGCCAAAGATGTCCAAAAAGTCGTACAGTCATCCCTCCTTACAGTAAACCTCCTTGTAGTGAATATATGTGAATGCTATGTTGGTCTCCGCAATGTTGCCTTAAGTGACAGGAAATGTCGGCTCCAGATCACGTCGCTTTGAAGAGGGTCTACTGTACAACGATGCACGGAGATAGAGAACAAGAGCAAGCGCACTGGTTGCGTTCGTGCGAAGATGCATGACAATTCGGTAACCTAAAACGTCCAGTGGGTGCTGCTGAGCGCACTGTTTCGGAGTACATTGTGATTATGGGCCATGATTAGCTGAAATTGCGCCCCAAAACTGCGAGACCGTTAAAAGGCAATCTGTGCTGCTGGTTTACGTTTCTGGAAGAAAAACACGACCGACCTTGTTTAGCAAATGCCTGAGCTTCAAATTGGATGCCACTGTACACGCAGTGTAGTTTGGTGGTGCGGAATTGTTTTTCTCGAAATTTGCAATTTTCCATACGCATTGGCAGTTTTGATGAAACAGCAAGTTATTTTCCCAGCGCAAGCTGACGAACAAAAATGCATATATGTACATAGATGACACTGATGTTGATGATTGTGCATAAAGAGATTTTATGATCGCTCAATGTGATGCATCACTCCACAGTATGAACCACGAAGAGGACAACATGCACGGTTGACTTATAACGATGTACGATTTATCCGCACGAATACAAATATTGGTCACACAATCGCTGCAAGAATTTATCAATGTTTATCCAAAAATGGTAACGACCGTGCTCTCGCTGCAGATCAACAGCTTCTGTAAACAATTTTTTCCAAAACGTTTCTGCCTGTAGCATGGCCCAGTTGCTTGAACTCATCATGTAAGAGTATTTACCGGTCAGGAAAAATTTTGATGAATTCTTCATGTTTTGTCATTGCGCGACCCAGACGCATTTTCACGCATCACCGACTTTTGGAAAAAATAGCATTCGATGGTTCAAAGAATAGCAACACCCACACAGATCAGGGAAGGCAGAATTTCGCATAGTTATGATTTCAGACACACTCTGTTTGTTCTACTATATTCGAATATGTGAAACATGACAGGGTCACTATAAACATCATGTCGCATTAAACGCTTAGCACTATCGTGAAAGCTCCAATAACAACATGTTGCAGGCGAACTGACTGCAACCCGGGCCAACCATATTTTCAAGACCAGCAACATTTGATGCCCCAGTCCGTGTGGCGTGATCTGGAGCCACTAATCAAAGTGTTTGCTGAAAAAATTTTAATGGCCCGACAAACTTTTGCTTCGAGTTCAACATACATAGCACGATTTTTGCTGATTCGCTGGGCGGCCCGCTGCAATATAATTGCACCTTGCTATACGAATTGTATACCTCTTGCTAAACTCAATAATACATAATTTAGGTACAAGGTGGCTTGACGTCAGAGTTAAAGTCAAGGAAGACTACAAAAAGACATTGCGCTCGGTTTAATTCGTGCCCAAGTATAAAAGTTGGACTGTGTTGTCGATTCACAAAGATGGCCCATGATCACAAATCAGTTTCAATATCCCGTTGATGTGACAGTGTCACGCAAAATGAGATACAGAAGTATAGAAGAGGGGACATTATGTATACCTATACATCTGCAGGTCAACGTGAGATTGTACATGTCTGAACAAAACATTGCACTACCCAAGGGCGGATCCAGGGGGGCCACAGGGGCCGTTCCCCCCTTTGGTCTCTTCGGCCCCTGAAGGGGGGCCACCGTTTCGGTCTGATACAGTTTAAGAATCTAAAAATCGCGCGCTTCGCGCGTCAGATGCACCCATTTTGAATGAAAATTGGCTTTCGCGCGCGTAAAAAGTGCCAAAATTTTGCGCACAATTTGTATGATATTTGATGTAAAAGCGCGAAATTCTAAACAAGCACAAGATAAAAATAACTTTTCAAAAATGGAACAAGCACAAGATAAAAACGACTTTTTGCATTTGGCCGCCCCTTGGCGAAAAGCTGGATCCGCCACTGGCAGTACCGACTGGTCTAACAACTACCAGTACCTAGTATCTATCATGCACAATTCGTAATCAGAACCAATGGGCCGGGGCCTGGACAACTTAAGAAACATCCACTAACGGCACATATGTACATAGAATTGACGGGATATTAATTCCTCTACTAAATTGTGTGACGCTTGTCGCTATGAAGATGCACAGCATGCGATAAAAGCTGATGGGAGTGGAAGACTGCTCGTTCCCTGGTTAAAAAATAAACTTTGCAGTGCAACAGCACTCACAGTACGAACATGAGTCGGCGCTAAATACATACATACCAAAGCAGTGTTTCGTTTCAGTGTGGGAGTGGGCAGCTTCCGCACACACCTCGCTTATCGGCTGTATATACACATCATTGTGCGTATATGTACACAACATAAACATGTACGCTAATAGGGAACCATGCTGTACTGTACCACCTGGCATGGTCTCACCACAAACACACATACATACATGTAGGGTAGCTGTTTGTTGTCTTTGCATCTCCGGCAATCAGCAAAAACAGCGTATGACAGATGCTGTCATCAGTCACTGTCGGTCACTTGCTGCAAAATCGATTGGGCACCTTGTGCTCAGGGATTGACTCACATAAAGCTATAGCTCTGTATGTGATATGTGTCAGTATATTTCCAGCTGATGAGCTGACTGTGGTGTGGTGAACTGATGACTGTGGTGAACCATGAGAAAAAAGTCATGAAAGGAAAGTTGCTAACAATAAGCGCTAAATGGACGCGGTATGACGTGTACGTGTATACAGTACCTAGCTAACGTACTGTACCTGAACTTTTTTCGCTTGAATGATCGGGAAAGCGCCTAATTCCATGAGCGGAATTGGAAGGGCCATAATGGTTGCACCCAGAGTTGGCAAAGCCATCCAGGAACTTTCAAAGTTGCCCGGTCAGCTCGAAGCTACCGTACCTAAGGGAAGTTATGCACAAATGTATGTATTGGTCGCACTGCATTGATAATTCATCCAAAAGTTTCTGAATTGACAAGCCAGAAAATTCACATTGACATTGCGCGGCAACGTGTAATCACACACAAAGTAATACCTATGCAGGAAACTGTTTCAGTGGTTCAAGACGTGGTTGATCTGCTGGTTTATTTTCAGATCAAAGTGTTTTGTCAGAAATACAAGCCCAGTGGATAAAGTGCGAGGGACATATATCCTATTTGAGAAATGGGACCACTTTCTTATTACTTGAACTGAAAGCCGCAATCAAGATGATCATTCTTCAAAAATAGCCACTGGCGAAAAGTGTCAATTAAAGTGTCAAAAAAGAGCCAAAGGTGCATCTCTGGGAGTATAAGCACAGGCTGATCTAGCCGACCCCTGTGCCTAATTTTCACACATCGTGTGACGTGTTGATGAGTTGACTTTCACGATGTCCACATTGTTGTCTGAACACTTGTAAAGTTTAAAAGGCGATTAGAATGTGCAATTTCCCCTTTAAGCACGGCTTAACTTTTTTAGCGTGGTTTAGGATGGATTCTCATGGTCATTGTGAGACCAATACTGTGCTGGTTACCTTGTTAAAGGGCTCGGGACACAACCGAAGGAAGGGCAGCAGAGCGCAGTGTTATACATCGTTGGAAAGCACTGTGACGGCATATGTCACGTACAAATGTTAAGCTCCTTAGAGATTCGCTATCTATTGGTAGAGCGACTTTTCGTTCCAGAAAAAAGTAAATTTTTTCACAACTTGACACGACCGGTGCAGAAACCCCAAATGAGTTGAAAGTCAAGTAACACGTGGATAGGATTACAACAGCTTCTGGATAACTTATCATGAGAACATCAGTCGCTCAAAGCATTGCTTCACTCGGTGAGGGTGCGAAATGTTCCAAAAATCGGCCACATTTTTCGAAAACACAAGTTTGTCTCTAAATTTTGAGGCCGCGCTTTGTGTTGCAGAAATGAAAATGCAATAGAAAAATAGAGCATTTTCGAAAGTACCAGAAAATAAGGTTTTTAAATTCGGAAGCACCTAGATATCGGCGTGACAGGCCGAAAAAGATCTAAAAATTGCCACTAAACTGCATAGTTGCATTCATTGACGGAAATGAGATGTAAATAAGCCACGTATTGCATTGCATTGGAAACGAGAAAGTCAGATTTACGCACAGTCCAACAATCTGGACAAGTTTCAAGACTTCAAACCCCATGGTCCGGCTGCTGCAGCCATGCCAGCCTGAATAAGATATTTGGCTATAAGTCGTTACCGTTAAAGATTATTGCATATTTGATAGCATCAAACGACGTAGCTTTAACGTAGGTATCGAACGATATATAACATGTCCATACTATCTCTTACTATGGATAAGAAACGGTCGAAATTCCGAAATCGCACACGGTGAGGTGACGGTTCATTCTAGAATCGTCAAAAAAGCAGTTTTTTAACCTCTGCCCTTAAGCGTAAGAATTTATTGGGGCTTGTTATATATCATTCGAAAGCTACTCCCGAGATACATTGTTTGGTGCTGTCACATTTACAATAGCTGTTAACCATAAGCATTTATAGCTGAATATCATATTCAGGTTAGTATGGCTGCCCCGAGAGATCTGTAGACCTTGGGGTCTTCGGACCTTGATAGGTTGTTACACCAGACGTTTCTCTCATTTTTTGTTTCGAATCCGATACAATCTGTGACCTTCATGTGTCACAATTCTGGCGATGAATGTAACCACCTAATTTAGCGGCAATTTAATGGATTTTTAGGCCTGTCACGGAGCTAGCCATGAGTTAAAAAATTTAAAAACCTTATTTTCTGGTACTTTCGACGATGCTCTATTTCCCCATTGCATTCTTACTTCCGCAGCGCAAAGCGTGGCCTCAAAATTTAGGGACAAACTTGTGTTCTCGAAAAATAAGGCCGATTTTTGGAACGTTTCGCACCCTCACCGTGTGAAGCAATGCTTTGAGCGACTGAAGTTGTGATGGTAAGCTATTCAGAGGCCATTGTAATCCTATCCACGTGTTACTTGACCTTCAACTTATTTGGGGTTTCTGCACCGGTCGTTCCAATTTGTGCAAAAATTCACTTTTTTCTGGAACGAAAAGTCGCTCTACCAAGAGATAGTGAATCTCCAAGGAGCTTAAAGTCTGTGCATGACATAGGCTGTCGGAATGCTTTCCAACGGCATGTAACAATATGTCCTGCTACCCTTCCTTCGGTTATGTCCCGAGCCCTTTAAATGTACAGTATACTTACAGCAGCGGCGCATGGCAATGGGTTGCATTGTATTGTGCCGCCTAACATCCGATTTGTGCTTTATGGTGTTTGACGCACACGAGCAAGCTAGACATCAATAATGCATGCTCTTTTCGAGCAGCAAAGATTTCCTTCCTTTCTAAACTTCCGAAACTTTGCAAAGTTAATTCTAAGTGACCACAATAAACCTCGCTTCGATGTACATATGTATACGTACTGTACATATTGTATGTATAGTTATGCTAGACAAGAATTTGTAGACGCAATTGCCTGCAATCGTGCAGCTGGCTGGTGTTTGAATGACTCGTGGGATGCGTGCAAATTAGCGAGACTACAGTCAGGCTAATTGTTTGGTCGTCAACTCAAATCGTCAAGACGGCCAAAAAACACCGGAATCACAGCACGCGGTCAGTGACCTCAAACAAGGACAAGGGTTCTCAATTTGGTTTCAAAGCAGCGGAAACAAGTTTGAAAAAGTGCCATGCTCCTTTCACCACGCGTGTACGAGACCGCTTTGGTTGCATACAGATGCAAACAGACGGCTGAAAAACCAGACCGTTTTACAAAGCCGGGGACCACTCACGTGACGTCGTTGTTTCGTGTCTCTTTCAAAATAAGAAGGTACAAACTGGAACGATTTCAAAATAACAGAATCAAAGTTTTTTTAGAAAGGAACTGGTAGATGTCAAATGTTTGAAACCCTGGTTTTTAGATTTGATGTTCAACCATCAAAAAGTATCTACGTAATCCATAAAAACTGTGAAGGACGCAATGGCTTGTTTAGACTTGCTCATCAGGCTAATTCTATTGTGGCTGGCGCAAGTCCACATGAATAACGTTTTGGCTGTGTTGATGACACTAGCACTGCACCTGCTGAGTTTACACGAAATTCGACGACTTGTGCGTCAACGACATTAGAATAAGCCACTCATCAGAACCACGAACACACATAGTGATGTGAGGGCGACATCGTCCAGCTGAAGATGAATGTTTTTGGCACAAACCCACGTGTTTTCATACGCCTGACCGGAATACACAAATTGGAAAGTGAATACCGCTTTAATCTTCAGCAGGTTATGACGCATGTATCAGCTGAAAAATTGCAGCCGGTAATGAAACCATGGACATTTTATCACGGCTCTGGCTCGGTCCAGTCAGGTCTTGCACAAGACCGGACAAATCTTAGTTCAACCGATCACCTAGCTCGATAATCCACCCTTCTAACTAGTGTATTCATATCGCAGAACTCAACAAAGTGACAGCACAGTACAGTTCATTATCCAGGGGAGGAGCGATCAGGAACCAGCTCTCGCCAGTTTTCACAAATTGAAAGATCCCTGCGACCCACAAACTGTGCACACCTAATGGGTGTTCAACACATACTGTATGTATGTAACTGGAGATTTCCGAGTCAGTAGCATTCGCAGTCGCAGGGTTTTTGAGGTGAACCTGTAGTCCGGTGCGAATGCGGTGATGATGCGAATGAGTGAGTGACACAGAAACGTGATTATCGTACACAACATTAGTACCTACATACTATACACAATAGGTACAAGTACTAAGGAATGTTGTTGCTGCAAGTGCAAACGGAGTGGACAGAAAAACCCCAAAATCTGAATGCTGCAAAAACCATTTGAAATTTGTCGCGATAGTGTCCAAAAGAAGCTTTCGTAAACGCAACAGATTTGTGGTGACGGTCGACGTATCCTGACAGCCAAAAACGTAAAAAAACTGTCGAAGGAAGTATTTACGCGGTTTGGGGCGGTCAAAAGTCACGCGGTGTTGTTTTCACGCTGCTGCAAAGCGACGCTTATTTGCGCAACGCAACAACAGCTAATTCTGAAATGGTTGACGCACATCTCCACCCGGCATTGTTGACGCAGATTGCATATTTAGAGCTCGCATTGAAAGTTGTCATGCTGTTTTGGATTTGGCCTCTCATCACAAAATATTGTGCCAACGTAGCTTTGTTATGATCACCCATCTTACAATTATCCCACAACAAGACCAACCAGTTCCGATGCCACCTAATTAATCGTGGCTCGGTACACGCTGATTGATGTTTCACAAATAATGCGCATTAGCTGACAGACACTAAACGATGTTGCAACAATCCTTACTGTCCGGAACAACAGTTTTTGCGCGCAGTTGGGCGTTGTCCCAGAAAGTTTATGTGTTGGAGTGCAGTAGGATCGGGTGGGGGTGGTATGCTCAAAACGGTGCAAACGTCACGTGGGCGTAAGGTCGGTGTAAGCTCGATCGAAAGCTCGGTCGGTGTAACGTTAGATGTAAAAATGAAACATTCCACGTTAACAGCAGGCAATCTTTCATGTTTACACGGAGCTTACATCGACCAAGCTTTCGATTGAGCTTACGCCGTTTCAGTAATTACACCCGTTGTGTACACAACTGTAGGTGGTCATGTACATACTACAGTCAATACTCTTTATAGTGACATGACAGGGACCAGGTCACTTTTGTCACCATAAAGAATTTCCACCATCAAGAATTTACAAATGTTCACACAGGGCATATTTTGCATTTGACGACACATGCTAAATGTGGAACAGAGCGTTGTGGATCACGAATGTGCTTTGCACCATTTCCGCGTAAAATTGCAGAAGCAACACCACAAGACCAACAAATATACATACAAAAAGTCTATTGTTTGAGCTTGAGTGGGTTCCATTTTCTGTCATTAGTGCCCACGGCTCATAATAATATTTACCCCAGGTATAGCGCCATGACAGTAAGGTGACTGATGGCACTGTACTTCACATGTACATACTGTAATACGTTATAACCATCGTCAGCGGATGGCAAATCAGGGTGCCACTCAATGTGGCAAATCTAAGTCAAGAACAACATCTAATGATAGGAGAAATAGCGCTATGTAATGTGTGGGTACATACTGTATACGTATGTACAGTGCAGAGTCGAGCATTGTATACCTACACCGCACAAATGTACTTACCAAAACGAGAGCACTCGGTCAAGAGTAACCGAGTTACCAAAGCAGCCGCAACTTTTTTTACAGATTCCTTATTGGGACTATTTCAAACTCAACCACTTTGCACTACCATCCATTACCGGCAACAGTTTATGCATCGTGGCTTTTTCCTAACCAACTTTTGTCGCCACGCTATAAGTTATGACCGAGCCACCGAATAACAAATGTGCATACTTGGTCGGGGCTAATGCACAAAAAAACTTCCATAAGATGTCGACTCACGATTAAGACAACAGTTAACCCACTCTCTCGGCTATGTATAAGCGGTCTGGCTCGTAGTACTGACTTTGGTCTCCTCCAAGTTGTAAACGCAACGCTCACGATTGGAATTAGTGCCATGCCGGCCCGACCAAAAAATGAAAAAAATGGATCACTGGGCAAGGCTTTTTTAGCGCAACGCATACCAAAACTTCAATTTGTGAATTCATGTGGGCGTAATTGCGTCCCAGGATGCGCGCACGTTTGGAAGAACGCTTGTTCTTGAGGGGTGCAATCATGTCAAAATTACAATGTTATGTATAATACATACACTACTGCACGTTGTTGATGCACGGACAGTACATAACGCACAGAACATCACGATCACAACGAAATGTTATTCTGCGTAGCTTCATACGTACATACAGGTCAGACCTAATCGGGCTCGGGACTTCGAACATGACCGCCCAGTTACCATATCAGGGTTAAGTCCAGGCCGGCTGCGAGAACTGTTCAGGACACAACAGGTCCTCGACTGTGTCGTCGGGTGGAACAACCAGTGTGCTCATTCTGTAAAATGGACACCGCGTCAGAACTCAGGTGAGCGTCGCAGCGTCGTGCAATGAGGACATGCGGGTGCGCTGCCTACAATACAAGACACAGAACGCCTGATTGGGCATCAGTCCATGGGTATAATTCCCGATGACGTAATACACCTTACACGTGGAATCACCTGCTCCTGGCCCTCGGCGCATTTCGATAACGCATGAGATAATGTAACCAGGTGTGCACGATGTTGATGAGCTAATGAGAACTACTGTATACGGTGTACATTAGCACTTGTTTGGGATAACCTGATGCATAGGTGTGTATGGACAGGTCACATCCTTGTTCACTACACACACACTCGCCGCGCGTGTTCTTGCGATGCTTTGGCTGGGGTGCAAGTAAACATCATTTTGAGCAAAAACCTGCACGAACCAACGCCGCACTGACAATGGGTCGAACTTTCGAAAAACGTCAGTCAGTTATAGGTGTAAAGGTCGGTTTAAGCTCGATGTACACATGAAACATTCCACATTAAAAGGAACAGGCAACGTTTCATGTTTACACCGATCTCGCACCAACCGAGCTTATGCCGACCTTTACACCCAAACTGACGTTCACACCGTTTCGAAAAAAGCACCCAATTTCGGTGACTTAGCCTTTAAACCCCGGCTAAGCCCGATAGATTTCAACTAATGTGATGACCACTAATAACGCCAAAGTTCGGTTAACTAGTTTGCTTCTCGTTGCTAAGAAATAAGGCGCAATTCCCTTTATTCATTATTGCTCCTCCACATTTTGACAGCGCAGCCGCAGACATGATAATGGCTTCACTTCAGTGCACAATGCTGCATTTTATCATTTCTTCTTCTCCGCTCGGTTTTATTGTGCCTCGTGCCCATTTTAATCATCATTTCGCATTATCCATCCATCGAGAGGATGCACCAATTTGTAATTTATGTGCCTTGATCGTCCGGCCGGTGGTGTGATTCATGGATGTCGCAGTGACAGATTGACAGACAAGCGCACGACACAATGTCGCCACACAATTCATCAGACACACACGGGTACTGGTGCGTTTGGTGTCGCCGCAGTATCTGAGGGATTTCCTCATGCTTGACCTTAGGCCTAGGCATGAAATTACGCTTAGGCTTAGGCTTAGGCCCTGGGCCTCAGTCTAAAAGAAACGAACACTATATTGCCCGTAGATATACTAGCAGATAACGCGGTGACACCAAATGCACCAGTGCCGACTCACGCGCGGACACACAAACACAAACATTCGAATGAGTTATGACCGATCGTCAGCGCAATGCATGGACGAACAATGATTGTTATATGGCCTCGAAAAATGACTTTAATCACCTGCCCGCCTGCTTATAGGCATGGTTCAAAATGCTATATACAGACAATAAGACCCTGTCCCGGACCAGTCAGATGAGCCCTTTGTAGTTTCGGAACGTCGGATTTGCGGGTACAAATCAGCTCGACACAACCAGACACTGCGGTCATTTTTTACTCGCCTGCAGCTGCAAGCGCGGGCGGACGTTACAAATAATTCCCAGCTGGGTCATGTTTCAGAGGTCGCATAAATTACGCGCCAAGAGTGTGTGCCCCGCGACAGCTCAATCATTCCTCACGACCCTGCCGGGGTGACAAACTACGCACCGAACCATTATGCACCCCAGCACGCATCAATTTGGGGTCTACGGGACACCAAACGCTCACAGCCGCGGTCTTTCGGTGCTGTGATGGTGCATGATCCGAGGTATACATGCCATGCCTTCATGATGTACATACCGTGTGCCCCCTGCCCCTAATCTGATGAATACCTGCTAAAACTGTAATTTTCAACGATATTTTGGCTTCCAATGTGCTGCTAAACTCCTATAATTGCCACCATGGTGAATATTCTCCATGGCGAATGAAAGACGAGTCATGATCATGTCTCTCACTATAAAGAGGCAAGACTGTCTCTCTACTGTCGCATTTGCGCCCGAAAACATTTCTGATAATGTGGGAATACAAATGTCAGTCAAGTTGTCGTGCTGTTTAGTTTGTTGTCAAATCGTACTGTCATGTAAATTCAAATCCACGTCAGTTTTGGCAGCGCTTGTCTCCCTCGCCCCCACATCGCATCCCAGACATCCGGGGTGCCCCAGTGTGTGTGGGTGTTCTGTGACCGTAAAGTTGCCTTTATTTCGCATCGTTTGGTCGCAGCACAATAAACCGATTCGTGATTTACAAGATAACACGCAAGTAGTAAAAACGCGAACGACAGTACATTATCATCCGGTTTTAGTGTTCTTTGTGTGCCTGCTTGATATGGTCGTATAAAATATTTTTGTGTGTTTCGCTTTGCGTGTTGCACCGAAATCGGAGGGATAAAAAGACAAGCAATCGTAAATATGCGGTTGTGCACTGTAGCGTGTATGGGACTGTAAGTTACAACGGTGACACTGTCACCGGGCACGGGCACTGTATATGTTTCAATATGAACACCCCTTGTTTTCGGAACGTTACTGTCTACATGAATGTATCTAGCAAACAAGCGGCCGGTAACCTCTTACGTACCATACAAGCTGATCCGCGGCGTAACGACGACGATAAAAAAATTTATAGTTATGACACGAAATTTTACGATTCGCATATTTCACGTTGACCGCGCGCGCGGCCGGACATGAATTACTCATCAGAAATGGAACACAACAACACAGCACACACCGACCCGGGGTTCCCAAAGCAGCAAAAAACAATCTTGTACCCCTGTGTACATTGTACATCGGAGCCAACCATGCCACGGCCAGAGCGCACATAATTCTTTCGGCGCGGACCATAAAATTGACGAGCCTCCATAAAATACCGACGTTACACGTTTATGTCAGAGTGAATGAAATATGGCGCTGCTTCAAAAAAGCCGAACCGCCGCTGCGCGCAGGCGGGCGGATCAATTTAGTGCTGCACCAACTTTGGGTTTGGGTGTATCATTGGGCGTATTACGCACGTATAGTTCAATTATTGGGCTCACGTTATGTTTGAGTGTTGGATGGTTCATGACTGTGCAAATTTGGGGCTTTGTTGTTCACATCCTTCGATTAATGTGCATTTTCCAGTTTCGACATGCACAAACTTTAAAACTCCATCGGTTGCATTATGCCCACAAATATACAGCCAGCCAGCATGAGTGGGTGCTGTTATTAATGTGTGATGTGCGCGTACGGGCGACGCGACCGCCATCAATCACACACGCAGACGTTGTGGATTCGCACTCGTAAATGTGAAACGGTCGAAAAAATATCGAAATACATTCAGCCCGCGATCGCGTGGGAAATACATAAACGCAAGCGTTTGCGAATGTAAGATATTGTGCGATATTTCACACTAACGTATAATGACCGATCATAAATTATGCACGCGCAAAAAAGCAACGCTGCGCGAGAGCGAAGAGCACATCCATACAGCATTCCGTTACTGTAAGTGTATTGTGGCAAGTTTTGCGTGCACTCCACCATTGAGCAAAAACATCCGATTACACATGTCAACTTGCAACTTTGGCGTGATGAGAGTTTCACTCTGCAAACCCCCAAATCCACGTTATAGGAGCCTAATGTCAATGCTGACGTCCGCAAGCAAGGCTAGAGTAGAGTATCGGTTATGATGGATGGTAATAAATAAGAACAAATGATGTTTATAGTGGCGGCGGGTGCTCTGCTGTGTTCGCTGTGAGTTTGATGTTGAATGGATTTATGGCCAGTAATGTAGCTGATGGGTGCACTGCGATGATATATGATGGCTATTGGTCGGACTCAAACTTGTGACCACATGTATACCTTGTAGGTACACCTTGGGCCGTTGCTCTGCACATTGTAATGATGATACACATGCACGTTACCCAGAAGAATAATGGATGACAAACTTAATTGAATACCTACCCCATCTATAGCTGACGAAGCAACAATTATAGTGCATGTTTGTGTTGGACATAAGTATGGTAGCCATACTGTTGTGTTGGACATAAGTATGGTAGCCATAGTAGTGTCGAGTCCAACACTACTGCTGACGACATCAACACAAATGAGCGCAGCTGTCAATCAATTAATCGCCCGCACCAAATAATCGGTCAGCGCGCAACGATGCACGCAATCGTTAATAGATTTGCAATTACAAAAGTGTTGTTTTCTGTCCATCCGTCCGTATTCGTGTGCTTGTGTTTGTGATGCCGCTTCTGTCTAAGAAATTGTCGGGGATTATTTAGTGTTGGACAATGCTGTGCATCTGCATGTACACGATCTATAGGCACCTCACACCATACAAGCGGGCGGGCACACGCATGTCAGTACGCTTACAAAAATAATAATGCCATAATTCCAAGAAACACAACATTTTTGGGTTTACCTATGTGACCATCATCTGGCGCATTTGCATTTACCCGTGCACCGTCCGTCTGCGACAACAGGACATGGCAGGCAATCAAACTGCAAAGGCGCTGTACTTGAAACAAACAGCGTTCAACTGCTGTCCAACCGTACCTATCCCTATTTTCGGGACTGTACACTGCCGCCACTTTACGGTGTCGACTGCTGTCACTTCACATCAATCGTATTTCGTCGGACCACAATCAATAACGAACCGTGCCTATCAATCAATTATTGCATTATTCGCGCGTTACGCACAGGGTAACATCGGACATGAAATCCGACAGGCAAACAGTGCATAATATGGTTCGCTTGCGAAATTATGTGATTTGTGGACCGGTGTTCGGCTGGTGCGTTGTGTTTGTCTCAGCCAAAACGCTGCAGTTGACTACATGTCACAAATTTATATTGCTGTATATTTGTTGATTTAATCAATGTATCAGCGATTTCGTAATTGATTTGCCTCATCATCAAGTTTCGCGGATCACGTTTCACTTCTCGTTATAACGACTGCAGTCGTTTGATAGCCTGTTCATATTTCGGTGTGTGTTGCATTACCTATAAATGTCAAGAAGGTCTCAAGCCTGGCTGTAGGTAATCGATTGAGATACGCATGCTTACCTGTATTAAAAAGGTACAGTAGCCCAGAAGCCATTAAACGTTTTTGATTTTTATTTTCTGTGAAAGTATTTTGAATCAGCAGCGCGCACACTCAGAAGATAAATGAAATAAATCTTTTGCTACTCGTTATAAAAGTGCTAACAAATTCTATGTATGTATGGTTGAACATTAGTTATTGCCCAGGTGCAGGGGCACGCAATATAACACCATTTGAACGCAAGCCGACATGATAGAAAAATCTGCAAAAGCACAAAACGCACGTCATAACCAATGTTATAATAATTACACAGTTAATACTGGGCTGGTCATTTAGTGACACAACATTTGTGACATATGTATGCTTGACGAAACATCATAGTGTCAACCTAAATCCATATCAGAGACCTAAGCAAATACTGACTCGGCTACTGTAACTTGCACACAGATAATGGCATACATGGAAATACTGCATGAACATTCTGGAGAATTTTTTTACAATTTCGTGTTACTGCATACTGTTCGAAGATCGATACTGCTTTTGGTAGAGAAAACGTTGTGTTGTACATGAACTAAATCTAAAAACTGTAACTCAGCGGTGGTTGTTACGATACATAAACGTAACACATTACAGAATGAAACATCACTTTGGCACAACAAAATTCGCCAATCAATCAAAACCATATCTATTGATTGCGATCAAAATGTATCACACATAAACATAACCGTTGTATGGGTGCATGGACGTAACACATGTCCACCA
>JASAMV010005823.1:0-25569 GCA_030248065.1 Rhynchonema sp. JSB1_4
ATAAAACGACACAAGCACTGGGATTCTCGCCAAATATCAACAAAAGCCAGTCAACCGACCGTCGTTTCTGCGGTTTGGGCGGTCGATGTTTGAGCGCGTTCAGGACGAACACTTTGAGTAGTTTCTGATAGGAGACGCGCACTTTCACCGGCTGGCCGCTGGGACAGTGTTCGCGATACCACGACTTGACCAGCGGTACATCGATCGCGCGACGACTCCGGCCGTAACGCATGTGGAATGGACGTGGCGCCCACAACAGTGCGATACCTGGCATGACAATTCAGAATGGTTGCTTTCTAACGCAAAACAGGTAACATTGAACTCTTTGATTATGTCCGTCAACGGTTAAATGAAGCTCCAAGACTCAAGAGACCATCAATCCAAACATAATCAGATCAGATCAAATTGGACGTTAAAGATGGCGACGACGGAGACAAACGTGCAACAAAACGAAAGAAATGAGCAATCGAATCCAAACCACTGCCTACCATTAGCAGTGTTCTCGGTGTAGAGCGGTGCTTGGCCGAACAACGGCTCGACGAACTCGGGCAGCACAAACGCGTTCTCTTCGTCCTCGTCATCGTCAGGTAAATCGTCCGTTGTCTGAAAATTGGAATTTCCTTTTAAGTTTTATTCGGCGCAATTTTGAAAAAAGAATAAAACGAAAACGCACAACATGAACTGTGCCGTTCGTTCAATGAGAAAAAACCTTAGTTCAATTCCAACAAACGCACAAAACAATAGAACAAACAACACAATGTAGGTACCTTGAACGCATGACGCTGTGTGATCGGATTGATCAACGGATCGAAATAGAATGCCGGCAGATCGGGGTCCTCGGTTTTGATGAACACGACGTTCGGGTAATGGTACCTGCAGTAAGCTGAGCGACAGCGTTTCAGAAACAACCGACGAGCGTATACCATTATGAATCACATTCTGACTAATTCGCATTCAATTTGTTCGATCAGTCTCAGCAGCGTGTTGAGTGCAATCTTGCTCAACTCACCAATCTCAGACCCAATCGCACAACACAAACATGATCTATCATGATCGCATACGGCTGAGCCCAGACAGATAATCAGAGCTCAGGATCGAAGCATGAACGACCAGCAATTTATATGTTTGTCAACACTTATGAAACCAACCATGACACTCTGATTGGCAATTGATTCACGACGTTGTTGTAGAGCCAGGGGAACGCGATTCGATATTCGGTGCGAATGGGCTGTCGAATGATGATCTTGTTGATGTCGTTGAACTCGTTCCAATCTTCGTCACTGATGGAAGAATATATAATAAATTATTATTGTTAGAAATTAGAAAATATTATTTGCATTATTTGGATCGCAACACCGTGAGAATACAATCCATCGCGACTCACAGAATGTGCTGGTCTTTCATGAGCGCCTCAAACTTGGGCCCGCCGGGAATGGCCACATTGAGTGCCTTGGCCGTAAAAAACGAATTCATGTCAAACAGATAGAAGTAGTTGTCATCGGTCAGATCGGTCAACAGCTGATTGGCCAGTCGATATAGTGTGGCCATTTGGGGCAGCGCCAATGACCACTTGCGATACGTTGAACCGTTGATGTGTCTGTAACTCCGCGTTTTTGTTAAAATAAAACAAAAAATCAGCAATAACATGAATTTAACAGAAATATTAGCACTCTCACTTTGTGTTCAACAACGGCTTGCTGTCGTAGAACCATTCGCAAACGTGTCGATCCTCTTCACTGTCTAAATCCAGTTGAACCTAAAGCAACACAACACAACTGAAATAATGACTCCATGGTTGCTGGTGTCCAAGATGATCAATGTTTAGGTGCGCTCATAAAACCTATCTGACAATCAACTAACCGGCTCGAGCGGTTCCACATCCAAAATATTGTCGGCGTAATCCAGTGGAGGCTCCTCGTCGTCGAACGGTGGAAATCGCATGCGCTGAAGAAACATTAAGAAACTGCAGCCCTTTCTTGCTAAAAAAAACAACTGTCAAAACGGACCGGACAACCCACACCTACCTTGAAATGTCTGCGGTCACGCTTCTCCCTTCGCATCATAATCCACATAGTGCCCCATTGGGCCGTGTAGACCGGTTCAATCACCCGCGGGATTTCATTCACAAACGTGATAGCGCCCGTAATGTGGTAGAGCACCTGTGTCAAATTGTTTGTTTGTTAGCACGCTATCCGTATGTCTTCTAAATAGAAGCACCGGGTTTATTGTTATTCAGCAATCCTCGGACAGGGAGCTTCCATCAGATGAGGGCTGCTGTTTTTTCATCGACATTCTGGCTTCAGTGAACTCCGTGCTTAAAGGGCTCGGGACACAACCGAAGGAAGGGCAGCAGAGCGCAGTGTTATACATCGTTGGAAAGCACTATGACAGCATATGTCACGCACAAACGTTAAGCTCCATAGAGATTCGCTATCTCTTGGTAGAGCGACTTTTCGTTCCAGAGAAAAGTGAATTTTTTTACAACTTGAAACGACCGGTGAAGAAGCTTCAAATGAGTTGAAAGTCAAGTAACACGTGGATAGGATTACAACAGCTTCTGGATAATTTATCATGAGAACTTCAGTCGCTCAAAGCATTGCTTCACTCGGTGAGGGTGCGAAATGTTCCAAAAATCGGCTACATTTTTCGAAAAAACAAGTTTGTCTCTAAATTTTGAGGCCGCGCTTTGCGTTCTTGAAATGAAAATGCAATAGAAAAGTAGAGCATTTTCGAAAGTACCAGAAAATAAGGTTTTTAAATTTGGAAACACTTAGATAGCGGCGTGACAGGCCGAAAAAGACCTAAAAATTGCCCCTAAACTGCATAGTTGCATTCATTGACGGAAATGTGATGTAAATAAGCCACGTATTGCATTGCAATACAAACGAGAAAGTTAGATAAACGCACAGTCCAACAATCTAGACGAGTTCCAAGACATCAAACTCCATGGCTCGGCTGCTGCAGCCATGCCAGCCTGAATAAGATATTTGGCTATAAGTCGTTACTGTTAAAGATTATTGCACATTTGATAGCATCAAACGATGTAGCTTCAAAGTAGCTATCGAACGATATATGACATGTCCTACTATCTCTTATTGTGGACAAGAAACGGTCAAAATTCCGAAATCGCACACGGTGACGTGACGGTTCATTCCAGAATCGTCAAAAAAGCAATTTTTTAGCCTCTGCCCTTAAGCGTAAGAATTTATTGGGCTTGTTATATATCGTTCGAAAGCTACTCCCGAGATACATTGTTTGGTGCTGTTACATTTACAATAGCTGTTAGCAATAAGCATTTATAGCTGAATACCATATTCAGGTTAGTATGGCTGCCCCGCGAGATATGTAGACCTTGGGGTCTTCGGAGCTTGATAGGTTGTTAAACCAGACGTTTCTCTCTATTTTTGGTATCGAATCCGATACAATCTGTGGCCTTTATGTGTCACAATTCTGGCAATGAATGTAACCACCTAATTTAGCGGCAATTTAATGGATTTTTAGGCCTGTCACGGAGCTAGCCATGAGTTAAAAAATTTAAAAACCTTATTTTTTGGTACTTTCGACGATGCTCTATCTCCCCATTGCATTCTTATTTCCGCTGCGCTAAGCGTGACCTCAAAATTTAGGGACAAACCTGTGTTATCGAAAAATAAGGCCGATTTTTGGAACATTGCGCACCCTCGCCGTGTGAAGCAATGGTTTGAGCGCCTGAAGTTGTGATGGTAAGTTATTCCGAAGTAGTTGCAATCCTATCCATGTGTTACTTGACCATCAACCCATTTGGGGTTTCTGCACCTGTCGTTCCAATTTGTGCAAAAATTCAGTTTTTTCTGGAACGAAAAGTCCCTCTACCAAGAGATAGCGAATCTCCAAGGAGCTTAAAATTTGTGCGTGACATAGGCTGTCGAAATGCTTTCCAACGGTATGTAACAATATGTCCTGCTGCCCTTCCTTCGGTTATGTCCCGAGCCCTTTAATGACAAACGTACTGAATGAAAAAATAAATACTGAGCATGTGAGAGGCGAAACAGGTAGGAACGAAGTTAAAAAAATATGACCATTTTCACATCACAAAGGTCACTTCGCATCGCACACGCTCAATGGCACAGCAGTGCCTGTTGGTGTAGCTGCAGCGACTTGACTGTGAGTATTGGTTCACAACATTGGGGAGGGCTGGGGAAGGCTCCATTGGGAGCATAGTAGTGGCAGAGGGGGCTACCCTCTCTCAGTACTTACCTACCATAAAACCCGAGGGGGTTGGGGGTTGAGTACTTACCTCTCAGCTCTCACAACTCCAAATCATACTTCTCAGTTCTCACAAGCAATTTTATACCTTTTTAAGGCAAAAATCGGTGTTTTTCGACCTCATTTTCCCAAAAATCGCGCCATGATGAGTATTTTTAGGCGATTTTCGGCGAAAATTCGAAAAAGCACTGTTTTTTACCTCATTTTTTGGCCAAAATTGTGTCACAAAAACGGTGTTTTTTTGCCTTTTCGAGCGACCAAAATCATACCTCTCATGCTTCCGATCCCAACCCCGCATTATACTTACCTCCCACACATGAGCCTGCCACTACACTGATTGGGAGGGTGCTTCCATTTCCATTAGAGGGGGCTTCAATGGAGGAAATTATCGTAAATAAAAAATACAACGGGAAAGGCAGAAGCATAGATGACGTTTGCGTTCATAACCGCACGCACTTTGACATCCCGAATCTGTTCCCAAGGCATCGGCATGTTTTCCAACAGTTTCAGCACGGCGTGTGGCATGTACTTCAACGCGCCCAGATACACGCGTTTGTCGTGTCGATACTTGCGTGATGTCATGTCGCCGTGATCACGTATGATCTTGCGAACGTGCTCTGCAAATAACAATGACAATATTGTCCATCAGACAAGCATGCGACAATCTCAAAATCGTCATGAATTGGCGGCGTTAATCAGAAAAAATCTAACCAGGAGGCATCTCCTCTTTTTGCGCGTCGACGAATCCGAACTTTCGTTTTTCGGCGTACCGTTTTGACTGCAGCTGCTGCCATTTCTTTGCCTTCTCTTCCAACGAAGCGCGCGATATCGGCGGCGGTGTCGGGATGACTTGTTGTTGCGACAGCATTTCGGCGCCGGCACCAGGGTGCAATGGGGGCACAAACGCCAGTGATGATGGACCGGGACCACCTGCCCAGCCAGGCGGTGGACCGGACGCCATTCTCCAGTCTCAGTAGCTGTCGGATGGATTCAAATGAGCAGTCGAATTTGATGCAGTTTTCAGATCACTCGCTGGATTTTTTGCGGTGATAGTAGTGCCCAAGATACCTGCAGTACGAACTTGCCGTCTCCTCGGAACTGAGAGTTGGGTGGGACCAGGCCCGGCACCCATTTTTTACAGGTGTCGTGTCGATTTAGTTGCGGACGTAAAAGAACCGTTCGGTGATTTTTTTCACGAAAAAAAGTAAACTTTTGTCTTGCAAATTGCTCTTTTCAGTCCGCAATATACTGGCGGATGGAAAAAGGTTTTTTCAAACAAACCGAAAAAAAACTAAAAAAACTGGGTCCATCTGGGACGTGAAGAAACCGAAAAAACCTCAGCCTCCGGCAGTGTAGTACTTGGCGAGGGTGTTGACGATAGATAGATTGGGACCCGAAACGTGTTGACGATAGATAGATGACCCAAGTCCGAAATCTGGGGGGGCCAAAAATCAAGGTATAGTATAGTGTACTACGTCGGTAATAATGTGTAAATATTAATGAAAATGCACTTAGATGTACTAAATCCGCGCGTAGCGCGCGATTTTTTGCCCATTTGGGTGAAAGATACCGATTCTGAGCCCATTTGAGTCAAAAATATCAATTTTGGGGTCGATTGTTGTTGACGATAGATAGATTGTTCCCAGAATTTGTTGACGATAGATAGATTAGCCCAAAAGTGTTGACGATAGATAGATGAATTTGGGGGCCCCCACCCCCCCCCCCAGTACTACCCTGGCCTCCGGGAAACATCGATCTTTTTTCGCGAAATTTTCCAATTTTTGACAGAAATTGGGAAATATTTTTATTCAGAACTATAGTTGCAGGTGGAAAAAACGGTTTTTTGCTGAAAACAAACCGTTTTTTTAGTGAACTACATTATACTTGCGGGCTGGGAAAAAACCCGTTTTTTTCGGAAAAACCCGGAAAAAAACGTTTTTTTCCGAGGCCTGGAAAGATACGTTTTTATTTTTCCGGAAATTTTTCCAAGTGGCAACTTTTGGAAAAAACGGTTTTTTCCAAAAATTTTCGAGAAAATTTCCAAGGTCGCGAAATGATGTTGTCAAAACCACTGTAAGTCAGTCCTAAACAGTTCAAAATGAGCAGTTTTTAATCTCCAAGTGCATTTCTAGGCGGTTTCGGACCATTGCCCGACAAAATTTCCTCCAAAATAGGCGTTTTTGGACCATGTGTATCCCTAAGTACTGGAAAAATATTTGGAAAAAAACGCAAGTATAAACTATATTTTTCCGGAAAAATTGCACGGCGGATTTTGAACTTTTCTGAAAAAGTGTCAAAATTATGGGAAACAACCTACGGTAGTTTTATTGCAGAAACATACTTTTTCAAGTGTTTTTTCAGCTCTTTCACAGCTTTTATTCGCACTTTCTGAACAGGATTCCTTTTCATGCACCATTTTTAGCGCATAATGTGCCAAATATACACCATTTGGCCTGGCCCGGAAAATATCGGAAAAAACGTTTTCCGGAAAAAACGGTTTTTTTTTCAGTAAAGACCGCCAGTCCGCAAACAACAGAAACGTGCCGGTGAGATTCAACCAACCAAGCTAGTGAACCGAACAAACGCAACGAACACGAACATACAAAAACGGGAAACTCTGCAACGGATGACGGCAATGGTGTAGCGGGGGGGTCCCCTCAAGGTACAGTAGGTTGGTAGGTTGACGCTCCCGCTCCATCCTGGTACAGTAGGTAGGTCGCCGCCCGGCGGGCGGTACAGTAAGTTGCTATTTTTGGCTCAAAATGGTATAAAATCGGTATTTTTCACTCCAAATAGGCGAAAAATCGCGCGCTACGCCCCCCCCCCTAGCTCGGCCGGTACAGTAGGTAGGTTGCGGCCCTACATTTTTGGTGGTACAGTAGGTTGCCGCCCCGCCTGGGTAGCTACACCACTGCACTGAATGACGGACTCGCGAAAATCGGAACCGGCCGCTCTCAGGCTCGGGCTGGGCTGAGCCGCAATTTTGGATTTCAAATCGGGCTAACCGGGGCAGAGTTATGGTCAGCCGGGCCGGGCTGGGCCGAGGTTACCGTATTGTCGGAAATAGAACCCCCCATTAATTGACCCCCACCCCCCCCATTCATTGAACCCCACCTAAATGGCTCGAAATCAAAAATAGAACCCCCATTAATTGACCCCCCATAAATTGAACCCCCAAAAATGACCACAGTGAAAAAATAGACCCCCCGGGTTCTATTTCCGACAATACGACGGTACCACACCCCCTGGGCTGCTGGGCCCGATCCGATCTTAATCTCTGGTTCTTTTCGAACCCCACCCACCGTGAGGACGTGGACGTGCGCGACGTGACCTCGAAGTTAAAAGTTGAGCTTTTTCCAGAGGTCCGCAATCGGGCCGGGCCGGCCGGGCCGGAGATGTGGAGGGTCGGGCCGGGCCGGAGCTTCTGAAGTGACTTATTTTACTGAAAAAGTAGGGAGTTTTTTGTCAAAAATACTAAACTTTCTGACGGATTCTGCAAGTAATTGATCAGTATTGTCTATCTGACGACTTTTTCATGGAAAACAATCAGTTTTCAACCAAATAGGTTCAAAAAATCGTAAAATTTATGACAAAAATTGGGTTAAAATCAGAGCCAAACAGTGTAGTTCCTGGGAGGAGGGGGTCCCCCCCTCGGGTACACTATCTCCCCCTCAGGTGGTACACTATCCCCCTATCTCCCCCTCCGGGTACACCATCTCCCCCAATTTTTGCCTAAAATAGGCATTTTTAGGCCTAAAATGGGCATTTTTATACCAAAAATGTGTGATTTTTAGGTCAATGTTCTCAAAAGTCGCCAAAATGCCCTTTTTATGAAGAATTTTTTCCAAAAAGGGGCAAAAATAGGTCAAATTTTCCACCTCAAAAAGTGACTTTTTCGCGAATTTGGGTCTTCCCCCCCCTGCCCTCGGCAGAGGTGGGAATCGGGCCGGGCCGGGCCGAGGTTTCCGGCCCGAACGGTCGGGCCGGGCCGGGCCGGGCCGACTTTTCGGAATGTCGGGCCGGGCCGGGCCGGGGTGGCCGGCCCGAAAAGGCCCGACATCATCCAATTTCAACAAAAAATCGTGATTTTTTAGGCTAAATTTGCCAAAATTTCTCGCGATTCTGCAAATTAGTACCGACTTCCATAATTATCAGGTATTTCTAAACCAAAAAAACAGTAATTTTTGCACCAAAAAATTGCTTCAAAACAGTGCTGTGGCTGGGGGGGGGGGTGGGGGGGTCCCCCCCATGGTACCCTACCCGCCCCGGCCTGGTACGCTACCCCCCTACCCGCCCCGCTCTGGTACCCTACCCCCTACCCGCCCCGCCCTGGTACCCTACCCGCCCCGATATTTACCCCCAAAATGCCCATTTTTCGGTCAAAAATGCCCAAATTTCGACCGAAAACCCTAAAAAGTGCAAAAAATTTCGCGCTGCGCGCGATATATGTACTTTTTAGTACATAAAAACAGGCACGCGAAAAAACTTGTGTTGTACCCTACCCGCCCCGAAAAATCGTCCCCCCTCCCCCCCCCCAAACCGGATTTCCCCCCCCCCCCCAAGATCCCAGGTACACTACCCCCCTACCCGCCCCAATTTTTTCCACCTATGTACCCTACCCGCCCCGCAAAAGTAGCCACAGCACTGCTTCAAAAGATCATCAGAAAAAGTCGGGCCGAAAAAATCGGGCCGGGCCGGGCCGGGCCGACTTTTTTCCAAGTCGGGCCGGGCCGGGCCGGACTTCCCGGCCCGAACTGTCGGGCCGGGCCGGGCCGGGCCGACCCCCGGACCTCGTCGGGCCGGGCCGGGCCGAGGTAACCCGGCCCGATTCCCACCTCTGCTGCTCGGGGGTACACTATCTCCCCCTCCGAAAAAAACGGAGGGTCCGCTATCTCCCCCTCCGGACCAGGAACTACACTGGAGCCAAAAATTCGGGCCGGGCCGAGCCGGAGATTTGGAGGTTCGGGCCGGGCCGGGCCAGAGATTCGGGGGCTCGGGCCGGTGGGCCGGGGGTGGCCGGGCCGGGCGGCCAAACCCGGCCCGATTGCGATTGCGTTGCGACCTCTGACTTTTTCCGCTTTTTCCCCCCTCCACTGGGCCGGCAGGACTTTTCGCCGACCGGGTCCGGTGGACCGACTTTACCCGGCCCGCTTTCGATCTCTGTTGCTTTGCTGCTCGTGAGTAGCTTCTAGATTCTCCATCTGGTTGCTCGTTCTGGTTATGGTATTCTTTTTCTTTATCTTTTCGAAAACCGACGAAGCGCGCGGAGGAACAAAATAAAAAATCCGGGAGCCATTCCAATTTCAAATTGATGATCAGTTTGCGTAGCTAGGTCTGAATTTAGGCGATACCTGGACGAAAAGTCATTTTTATCCAGTGCTTGTTCTATTTATGAAACGTCGTTTTTATGCAGTGCTCGTTCACAACCATCAGTCGTCAAAACCATCGTGTCAGTCAAATCAGTAGAGGCGCGCGTTGCGCGCGAACATTTTGACTTTTTGTTCCCGGAATCACCAAAAGCCATTGAAAATGGATAGCCAAAACCTTCTGATTATGTGCATTCTTTTTCCTTCTCGTGACTTCTGGGAGGTGTCAGGTAACCCTCTGAACGGCTGAGGGGTACTGTGCCCCCAGATACCCCAACGCCACTGTGCTTATTCAAATTCGGCACCGTACCGGTTGAATCCCGTATCAATCAAATCAGCAGAAGCGTGCGTAGCTCGTGAAACTTTTGTCTTTTTTTTTCCCGAAACCACCAGAAGTCAGGAAAATGCGTGTATTTGACGCGCGAGGCGCGCGATTTATTTTTACTTTAGAACTGTTCGAGAGTGAAAATCTTGCGATTTAGGGGGTCCTTTTCCCCTGCTTGTGACTTCTTAGAGGGGGATACGGTACCCCTCAAACGGCTGAGGATTACCTGTACCCGAGGTACCCCCTCTCGTACGCCACTGATGATCCCATTAATTCCAGCACTTTTTTCGGCTGCAGCTGATGATTGTGTCGAATCACTGCTCGACACACATGCCCCATTCGTGTAAAGTCATGCGAATCTTTAATTTATGCACTTGAACTGCGCTGAGAAGCTAAAACACTGATACTTTCACCAGCACCAATAACTTTGCCTGATGCTTGTAATCAAAGTACAAGAATAAAATACTGAGTTATTGCAACCACATGAATCAGGAACGAGAAGAATACCCATTAGAAAGCCGGAAAAGCGTCGACTATTCCACACATAACAGGGATAAAAGAAAGAACAAAAAACAGTGCTCTAGAGACAATCGACTCACCAAATCACAAAAGCTTTTTTTACAAACACAACGAAAATTAGTGCAAAATCGTACCCAAATTTGTTGCAAATTCTCTTAACATGGCATTCATTGACTGATGTTTCACAATGTAGTCCTCCAGAGCACCCTGTGCATGATCAACAGCAGCATCATTGTTCTCCCATTTTGCCAGCTGGAGTACAACACTGACGATGCCGGGCCACGTGCGGCCGACCATCTGGCCACAGGTGTGCATTGCGGGTCGTACTTGCGTTGCAGCTGGGCGCAAATCAATGTCTGTCGTTCGGGTTTACGATCGACTTCGACCCAACTGCTGTAGTCGTCAGGCGTCACACGCAGCCAGCTGAGTGACTTGAGTCGCAGTGAGTACCGAGCCATCAGCTCACGGATGTTGAAATGGCATCTGTAGGTGGGAAAATACGGACATATCTATAGTCCGTCCACCAGCTCATGGCACTTTGTGTTGCTGCTGGCTGGTTTGTTCCCTTCCTCCACGTTCTAATGAAAGAGAAATTGGGTGTGACCGATTTTGCAAAAAAAACTTAAAAAATAATAAAATGTGTTGAAAAAGATTGAATTCGATCAAATTTAAAATTAAATTAAATTAAAATCTATAAAACACGTCGATTTCATAAAAACCACAATTTAGGAACCAAAATATTTTTTTTCGGAAACTCAATTTCTCTTTCATTAGAACGTGGAGGAAGGGAACAAGTCGGCCTGCAGCATAACAAAGTGACAGCTGGTGGACGGACTATACATATTTGGTACACGATTGCAATATGCTTGAGATTTAGATGCGCGGTTTCGTGTCTATTGCCAGCATTACGTATTTGTTATCATCTGCTATGTCCGCATGTCTGAGCACCATCAGGAATAGTGTGCAGGCAGAGTGAGTTGAACCAATATTTGAATGACATTCAACGTTGACCTTACCTTCCTGTGAGCCACGGCGGACAAAAGTGCGTGTTCGTGTCATAGAATAGGGTGGGTTTGAATTCATTGATATGACCACCGGATTGAGCGAATAGCATCAGCACCAAGCGTCGCTCTTTCTCCTTGCCCAACTCCAGCTCGAAGCCTGGTGGCAGAATGTGCTCATACATTTGGCTCCCTGCCAACCCGGACATGAAACGATCCGCCAGCGCTGAGCCTGCAGTTTGGAAGGTTACAAATGTTGATAGATACACTGAGCCTGTTCGCCTGAGAACCCCAAACATGAAACATCAGCCAGCCAGCCCTGCAACACACCTGGAATGTTGACAGTGAGCCAAAGCAGCAGCGGATGCGTGGCGTTGCCGTGACTTGATCCTGTGTCAACTAACATCAACGTGTACACGGTGTGGTCCATCAGTACTGAAGGAAAAACAGACATTTTCACATTTTGTCAACTTTTGACATTTTTTCTGTAAACGTCCAAGATCGATCACCGATATAATCGCGATTCTGGCGTCTGCTCATCTGATATCCCTCCAAACTGTCATCCAGCTGCACGATCGTGATTTCGGGCGGCGTTCGCACGAGGGCCATCGGCAGAATTTGGTCCCCGATCGGGTCCAGTGTAGTTCGACGACGTCTGAATCAAATATTTTTAGGTGATTCATTTTGTTCATCTAGCTTTTTGATGCAAATCATGAATAAAAATTAGACGAACTTGAAACCGATCAACTCGCAGCAGAGCGTGATTTGCGACTGTGGCACTCGATAATGTACACTCATCCACGCATCAACGTGACCGAGTGACGGTTGTGGAAGGAATGGCAGCTCAACGCGATCGGTCACAGAATACAGACCTGAACCAAGGAGAGATAATGCGATCAAATCGATATCAAATCAAGCAATCGATAAGTCACACTAACGATCTTTGATCAACGACGGGCAATTGTCGATTCTAGTGAGCATCCGTTGTTTCTCCATCGCATACCCATCGGTACCCACGTTCACCCAGTTGATTCCAACCAGACCTGAGCCAAACATAATGTACATATGTATGTACATGTATGCATTTCAGTTTACCCTGTTTCGCGGCTTGTATGGCTGTTTTGGTTTCGACCACCATTTGCTCAAGTACCTGCTGTATATTCTGCTTCAGATCCAAGACCCAACAACAAGTTCAGCAAACCAAAGCTGTGTGATAACAAGGGGATAGACCCATTCTAGTATGGCATGACGACCCTCACATTCCTGATGGAATTCAGGCACTTGACACAGGTGCCGAAGCAAATGCATTACATGATAATATCCCCACCCCAAACTAAAAAGATCAGAAGCAGCCACACTGACTTTGCGTCAATTGATTGGTCAACATGAACGTCTGCATATTGAACACATCGCCATTGTTTGCCTGATGCCATTTCAGTACGTCCAATCGACCGCGTGGCTGTGCGAACACCACCAACACAAGGGGACTGATGTCGTCGCGGAAATTCAACGGACCAGAATAAGGACGCACAACCTGAATGTGGGTATTGACAGATCATCCCTGGCGTCATGGCACGCGCGTGAGTGTTGTCTCTGTGCACAAGGGCCATGATGGGTCATATAGATGGCCTATACTGGGTGAGAAGTGCGTTCTTCAGTGAAACATCAGCAACAATGATTTTGGACATGTAACTCCCGCCCAACTCACCCTTGTATCAGCTGGAAAGTTGTAAGCCAAATAGTTCAACTGGCCGAACGCAACGTCGACAATGGCAACTGTGTAGAAATCGGCGATCGAGTTATCGATGAGACCCGACCACGTGATCGTCGGAACCTGCGCATCAATATGAAATCGATAAATCAGCTCATCACTCTGATACCTTCAAGTGTCCTTGCCTCTCTGAGATGCCATGGTTCAACCGGTGGCATGCGTGGATTTGCTCGTATGCTGCGCGAACTGTACGATACAAACTCGTGGTCGCAGCCCATATAGGAACCTGAAATTGTTAGCTGATTGCCAAGCTGATTTACATGGCTGCCTGATGTTTCAAGGCCTGTTACGTTGCCCGCTTACTACATATCGTTGCGCCCACGTCGAATGTCATGATGCACAGAAATCTTTTCATGTCACGGTATTCGCATGGGAAAGGAACCCAATACACACCCCCAACAAGCGACACAGATATTGGACTTATGAACAGATGCACTTTAAAATTACACCCGGCCATTAAAGCGGCTTAAACAGCTCTGAATTGCTCGGCTCTTGTAAGCATAAACACTTTGTTTGTTTGCAAATCTCGGAGTTCTATAGTACGAGGTGTCCCTTTCCAATTATTGTCATGCTCAAACCCACGTGTTTGCACACAATTATGAACCTTTGTTACTACCACACCAGTACACCAGCCCTTGTAGCGGATTAGGTTTACGAGCGCATCCGTAAACTGGGATACTGTACATATACACACATAGGTACATATGGAGTTAGAGTAAACAACCGAGATTTGTTCACGAAAGGACAAGAAAAAATTTTGTTCAGGCCGTTTGTGTGAAGGGCTCAATGGCTACCGTAGCTTGAAATTAGCATAATCCGTCACAAACAAACCAATTTGCTAGCGAGTTCAGGTATCAATAAATCAGACAGAATTATCCTGTGATTTGCAAAAGTGACAGACCAGAGAAGATTGACAACCTTCACAGTAAGCACCGCATAGATTGCCCATACACAACTTATAGCCCTTGAATCACGGACTTTTCTCATTATGACAAATGGGCACGCACTTATCGTCATGCGCATAAAAATGTGTGAAAAACAAGATTAGCCCCGGGTCTGGCTCTGTATCTCAGTATTTCGTCCCTTGTCAAACAAAAAGACCCAACGCACCACAAAACCCAAGAAATTGACAAAAAAAAAAAACGAAATAAAAACCCCGCAACCCCAAGAAAAAAATTTTTTTTTTTTAAAAATTTCCAGTCCTACTCTTTTTAACAACTTTCTCTTCTCTTTCCTATCCCACCCCCAACACACACACACCCAACCCACACCACCCACAACACAAACACCCATACAACAAACCTACAACCCAATCACATTTGAATATGTTTACTGTTGCAATTTGTTGGACTGGTCCCTGGTAATTTTATGTCAAAAGATCGCTCTACCAACCGAAGTCCCCAATATTTTATACTGCCGTGAACTTTCAAACCCACTTTTCTCGCGAAACTGCGCTGAAGCGTTGGTTCTTTTTGTTTGACAAGGGACGATTTTATGATCGTTCCAGCCCTGGTCAAGGCCAGAACCAATGTGTCTGGTTTATGGCGTTGAATAGATGGGGCTCATTTATGTCGCGCGGTTAGTGGTCACTGCCAAGCCAACTAAAGTGTGCCCAATGTCACATTTGCATGCGTAACAATTGTGCATGTCGTCTAACGCACAGCGCACCCGTATCAGGCACCCGTCAGGCCTGTCAAAATGCGACACTTTTGCACACGCCTTTATCTGTCGTAAACAGTCACACATGATCTTCACTTGATGACACTGTCACGCCTATTTGACTTAGATTGGGTACCGGAACACAGTTATGCTGTAAAACATCATACCGTACCAAACATTTTCGGACCTGTACCAGAAGCCACAGACACCAATGACTATTCGATGTGGATATAATAAGCCGATTATAATTTGTTGCACAAAATGAGATGCATCTGGCTGGATTATGTGTTGGTAATGAATATTTATTGTGCGGAATGGGTATGAATATCAATTTGCATTATGAAAATTATCTTTTGGGATCTGGCAACGAATGAAAGGTTTGCGCAAATTGGCACCGTTTGTGGAAAATTTTTCCGACTTTAAAAAACATTGAAGAAAACAAGCTCGATATGTTTGTGATGTGACATGGGAAAACAGAAGACAAGTGAAAACTGTGAAGTGAAGTGAAAAAAGTGAAGACGGGTGGTAAACTGACCGGGAGTGGAATGGAAGGTCATTTTGGGCACGAATCTCAGATTTCTAAGGTATGCCATATCGAATGTGTTCACTCGCAACAATCGTGCACCGATGCTGTGGTAACGACGCAGTTGCGTCGGATTGTAGCACTTCACCTGAAACCAAAAGTTGGTAACAATCAATAAAAATGATCATTTCGTGGTTACAGTATACCATGTGTCAGCTGCACCCACCTTCGCGAAAAATTCCTGAACCCTCCGTTATTTAGTTTCTCGTAAAAAGGTGCAATCACACAAATGGTTACATTCATGACCCCAAACAGGATAGAAGCACAATATAGGCCAAAAAAAGTAAGACGCAGATGCGACCAACCAGACTGGCACTTCGCGGATTCGCATGTGCACCACCGCCACAGGCCGATTGCCATCGACTGCCGAACCAGAACAACCCTGAGTCGGCCACATCCGTCTTGATTGCTTGTAGGCATTTGGACTCGTCCTACATTGGGATGTTGAAACATTAGCTCGCGTCAAACATGCGCATCTGTCCGATCTGGTTCCGTGTGACTCTTTTTAAATCGATTATTTTTTGTTCCGACTGACGTAAAGTTGCTCCGTACACAGTGTTCAAATCAGTCATGTCGCTACCTACTTGATCTGTGATTCAAAATGGAACAAAACTTGAGTGCAATGAAGAGAACAAGGTTCAAACCTGCATTGGTGCCGTTGTGTTGTAGAAGCACGGTTCGTTGATGTGCGACAGTGTTCCCTTGTGTCTTCGTCTGTGTGCAATTGTCTGTTGTGGAAGCTGGGTAGAAGCCAAAACCACACTTGTGATCACCACAAGATGCATGGTGATTCTCTTGTGCTGACCTGGGGTACTTGACAAATTCACGGCATCATTGTCTCTAAACATGAAAATGGAGCTTCAAATGACATCAATAGTTTAAAACAATACAGTAAACTCCGGCTAAAGATACCAAATACATAAATGTATTGTGTCCAAATCAACCAGGAGCGCGGTCATTATACCATCTATAGTACATGTACCTCTGCTTTTGTGACTGACAGCCAGTGCTCAAGAGGAAACACGTTCACAACCGTGACAGGCAGATGTCAATATCAAATCAAAGCATTATGGAATTTATGGCAGCTTCAGTCGCGCTTTAGGAGAGCATTCCAAGGAGGAAATGAGACGTTGAAACCAGGCGCTCATAAAATAACAATGTTTGAAATATGCTCGACGAAAAAAGTTGACGCTTTGTTTACAAAACACCAAGAATTCCAATGTTTATACCAAGCGAAAAAACACGAAAATGCAAATATATACCCGTAGTCGCGACAAGAGAGAGCATACACAACACAAATGTTTTGAGTTTCAACAAGGAGCATCCTCAGGATTAGCTGACGTTGAGTCTGAACGTTTATTTTCCATAATCATCTGGTTGTACATGTAAGATGTACGCCAGTTCAGTATGACTTATTTTTGAGGAACTAACATGCGTACAGACAGTATGTAGTACTACAATACTTTACTTCAGTTAACTATAACACCCAAACCAAAAACCATAATAATGGGTCTAAAGGAGTACTAGTCAAGGTAAACCGCGATGTTTATAAGCTGTCATTGTTGTCAATAATGTCCGAGAAGTGGAATTCCGTGTCTGCTCAGATCTTCAAGGCAAGAAATAATGGCGTACGTAAACAATAAAAGAACATGCACATCTTATACTCTACATCCAAAAAATATGTTTCCATTGTTATTTTGTCACTGTAAAGTACAGCACAGCATAAAGTGTATCACAAATTCAGGAAAGAAGGCATGAGTGTCAAGTGAGTAACAAGGTCGATCACTGATTCTGATGTCAGATACCAAGCATATAGTAGGGTGCAATGGAAACGGGTGAAAATGTGGACACGCGAGACTCCGCCTACTTCACAGCTAGTGATCAGAGGCCGGAGAGCTGGTGTTAACATGTACAGAAAGTTCCTGTTTTGAAGTCTATATCCTAAAAAAACATACGCGAAATAATATAAAAAAGACAACACAAGCACAAGCTATACCACATAAAATACGCTATTCGCAGTGGCAACTTTATGATCCACTTGACATCCTGCGGTGATATTGTCGTTGGAGGAAAACACGTGACAAACACCAAAGTTACTGTTCAACGCATTTTTGGGGTCCGATAGCTGTGGACACTCCGGCAATTCATCTCGAACCCAAAAGCTTCAAGCTCTAGACCGAAACAAAAAATTCCGGGAAGTTCCGCAAAAAATGACTTTGGCACTTTTACGTTATGGGCACTATCTGATCATTATGCCATCTTGATGACTGGAGATCGGCCCTGGAGCTTACTCACAAAACATCACCTGGGTACGATATGGTAACAACAGACTTCCCTTTTTAAAAATGAGCTGTTTTGCTTTCACAGGGTCACAGAGATGCTAGCAGGTACGTTATGTACTCACAGTCAATTCGGGCAACCGAGACCCCGACTGTGGTAGTCCCTCGAGACTAATGACCTGCCGGTTCAACCGCAATTAAGAACGCTCAGATATTTGGAGCCCTGCAGAGCAGTCTTGCATCGAAAGCACGCAAATATACCAAATACTCGAGAACTTGATAAACAATGTGAGCATCTTGCAAAGTTTTAGCATATCGTTCAGAACACCACATTATCTCGAGTCTGCAGCCATAATATCCGCCTGCGGCCGTTTTCAAGTGACGGTAGTAACTTTTCGTGTCTTTTTTGTCTTCGTGTGTCCGTCCATCGCCATTAGCCAGGCCACACGGTCGTAATTCAATTGTCGCTGACACCAATGAGCGCTATATTTTCTGGCGTTGCTGACTGTGGCCTGAAGTCACCTTCCCAGGATGTGCCGCCGAAGACAAAAAGTGCGCAAGCGGACACCAGGTTCAACATAACCAATATGACTTAGAATCTTCGGTTAGATTAGACTCTGAGTCAAACAATTAGGCAATGAACAGAAAAGAGACGAGAGTGAAACCACCCATTTGGACTACCGTTTCTCATTACTTTGCGCACACTTTCGTCTTCTAAAAAGCTGTAACGAGCACGAAATGTTGGACTGGAATGCTAGTGCGTAAAACAATGTCACTTTAGGGCGTCACCGTGTTTTGTTTTTGGCGGCAGATCAAAAATGATGGATCGGAAGTGCTCTGTGTATACCTGGGCCACACACTTTGATGAAAATGGAATGACACCCACTTCGCGAAGTACTACATGGGAGTGCTCACTGCTACGAGAGTAGGCTAACGAGCATAGTGAGTGTGGGGCACGCATAAAAACACAAAGGCCATCGGGGCTAAGTGTCCTCAGAAGTTGAAGCTACCGGACACGGGAAATGGCAAGCAAACAGATCGTAATCTGAAGAAAGTCGTCGAGAGAAGCTGGTATGTATTTAAATGCTCGTCATTGTTCAAGAATAACAAGGGCAAGGGGCAAAATAAATGAAGTTCTGAGCAACAGTGTCCGCACTCTAATAGTAGTTGGATTTGCACGCCCATTCAGTGTTGCGGTCAGTTGCTGGGATGGGACGTGGGGCTACTTGGGACAAATGATGCCAAAAAGCGGTAAGCATCCAAACAAGAAGACAAATATCCTCACAGTGCGGCCGGCATCTCGTAGACGAATGAGCGTCATTAAATGATATGGGAGATACTGTTTGTGACTTTGAGGCTCCAACACGTTTAGTGCGAATGCTAAAACCGCGGTTAACGACTTGAACTCTTCACCCAAACAGCTGTTTATGAATGCCACTACGATTGAAAGATAGGCTGTCAATAACAGCGAGGCAGAACCTGGTTTGGCCTCGAGGTGTGGAAGTTTTAATTGAAAACTATAAAATAGTTGCTTACATTACTATTAGATTACGAAGATCGGTATATGGTACTACTACTGCAGGTGATGATACGTACACGAACTTACACATTGAAGTTAATAACGGTAAGGTACGTACGTACATAAGGTAACATTGTGTGACTTTGTGGACACCGACAGCAAACGACGGGCGCAAAGATTTGTCAATTCAATTGAGAGCATTCTGTATACGGCTGTCAAATGCAGAAGCGGTACAAGCGCTGATAACGAATTTTTGATAAATTGCATTACATTTGCCCACACATCTGCGTGAAGTTTGTTTGAGTGAATTGAAAGCAAACGGGTGCTTTCAGGGCATCAGAAGTGGCCCAAAGCCAACCAAATACATAACGCCGCAAATCTGGCAGTGACCCGTGACGCAACGTCCAGTAAGCACCTGGTCTCACCTGTTTGGCAAAGGCAAACAATGGGGACAAAGCTGAAAGGCAAAGAATACACAGTGGCTCAGATGCACAAGTAACCTGCGAGTATTTTCTGTTCGTCATTGTGCTGAATTGTAACCTGGCTACTTACTCCTTGTGGTCCCAGTCAAGTGGGGCATAACCAATCGGTAGCTTGAGCGCTGAGGACAAAAGTAAATAGAAGAAGAAAAGGAGCTAAGCCGAGCAGCCAATAAAGAACACGAGAACTCTATGCCGAGATTAGCAGTTTCGCACTCTGGCTTCAGGTACAATGAAACAAAATTGTTTCGAATTTTGTGGTGGAATGTGCACCTCCTGATGGTTAACCAAGTCAAACTGCGCAATCTAAACACATGTTTTAAAGTTACCCGCACGGCTCTGAAAGACATTTTCAAAATTGACAGCTTGAAGTGAGTGCTACATATGTACGTATATGTGCAGTGATTGAAGTGCACAGCGATACCGCTGTGGGACATCGCACATTATGCGAGGTCTCTTCAATTGAAGCCTGATTATTTTCTTATGTCTGCAACTGTATACTTTCTGGAAAGCTTCTCGGGTCCAACAAAATCGAGACCTTTGAGTGCAACGCGCCCAGAAAATACTTTCGCATAGGCCCAGTTGCGAAAGGAATCCCGGAGTGACTTCACTACACTAACACGGGCGTAAAGATAACAGTGTTCATATAAGTGTGTGCTGCTTACTTTTCGAGTGCTCCAAAATGTGTCAGAGGAAAAAACGCCGCTTCTGATTGATGCAATGTTTGGGTTAGAAGAATGCAGAGTAAAAAGTCGTGGGAAATGTCACAAAAATTAATCCATAAACGCTAGACACTTGAAACATCAAGACAACCAAGTGAGCCGGTTGTCACAATGTGCTCCACACTTCTCGGCCTTGCTGATGTTTCAATGCGATTATCATTATACCATGCATCTCAGCGTGTATCTACGATCACGGGTTTCGCGTGACATCTCAAACAGCAACCTTATTTCCTGGGATTATGTCACAGCGACTGTTTGAATCCGATTCTTCTCTGCATATCCAACTGCGTGAATCACACAAAAACTGCAATCTCTGCATCTTTAGGCGAGAGTGACGCCCAATTTGCCCGGCTACTCGTACAAAAAGTAACCGACAGAAAATTAATGATGTTTTTCTGCGCTTTTTGCATCCGGCAAGCGTAGCCGCTGAATTGAAGCAGCATATAAAATCTAGGCCACCGCATACTAAGCATTTCGCAAAGTATGCAGTAATTTTCAATGAGATTCGAGAGAAGCAAAATCGTAGCTTCAGAAAGTGTCATTCGCTCAGGAAGACTAAAATGTATTCGGTTCAAAATATTAAAAATGAAATCTGTTGGTTGGCATTTTTTAAGCTCCAGGGAACAGCTTTTGGATGCGTTCAAACTGTTTACGGAAGTCTTCGCTAAGCCAACTGCAAAAGTGTACCAGAAAAACTACTTAACGTTCAGTCCAATTCCGGAATATTTATCATCTGTGATGGTGTGGGGTGCGCACTGGGTTTTCAGGACTTTGTGCGTTTTATCAAAGCAAGACGATTAAATCTGTTTCTGGTTTGTGTAGCATCAACAGAGCGCGCTATACATACATGGTCGGACGTCAACGTGGAACCACACAACTTGGAACTGTCTTCTCAAGGAAGCCGAAAGATTCCGCCATTTGTGAATTGAGAATGGCGCCAAATAAGCCATCATCAGTCCATTTAGGGTCGCAGAAAAGGGTAGACATTTTCTGTCATCCGCATTTTTTCAAACCGGCCGGCGCAACGTGAAGTGTCGAGCATTTTTCATCATTGGCTGAGCGGTAACGGCTGATTATAAATCATTGCAGCAAAGTGAAAAGGGTCGCGACGATATTTGGCAGACCGAAAGAGAAACATCCAAGTTTATGAGCACAGGGGCTTCGGTAAAATTCTACAGCTATAAAAAGGCGTGGAAGTCAGCGACTTTAGGATGATTGGAAGCAACATAATGAAAAGCCAGTGAACACTGCAAATTTGTATCAACAATGGCATGTGATTTATGAAAATTGGCACTTCTGTCAACTGTGGCGGTTGCGGCAAACAATACATGGGGCGGGTGATCAGTTATACTCTGCAACCAACACCAACAGTATAAGCGCTGTTGGGTACTGATGATGGCACAGGATGCGCAAAGTCCTCCAAAACTCGTGTATCCACGATCAACGAAAGCGAAAATGCACGCGCGAAATCTGCGTGTGAAATGTGACACATTAGGCACTTCATGATAATGACGGGTGATTCGATGACCACACAAGATTAGGGGCCATTTTGGCGCGTCTTCGGACATCGGGCTTGTGCTTCGGAATCAATGACCAGATAATATCAGAAACATGCCCATCAAACAAGACCAAGTGAACAGCATCAATCTTGCCCGACAAGATTTACTGCCAGAATGTACATATACATATTACAATAAAGACTGGAAGAGAAACAGTAAAAAAATTATGTCCCAACTTCCACCAACATTACAGTGGTGCAGTGTGCAACTGTGGGTTGTTTGTTGGTCTTTTATTGAAGTGTAATGTAGCGAATGTTGTTTGATTATCATGTTGCGGTCTGTGTCTATCATGCTGCAAGGTCCATCTTCTGCAAGTTACTGAGTCTGGTACTTCGTGGATGTGGATATAATGCGTGTCCATTTTAAACCTGGTACTCACTAACTTGTCCCCCATTTGAATGATGAGTATGTATCACTGAATGCACTGTTCACCCGCCCACTGGGCACTCCCGCCTCCAAACGAAACATGCAAAATACGCAAAACGGAGTGGCATTTCACGCCAGGAGCCTCTAATGTAAACAATCGGGTACTCCAGAGAGGAAAACAATAGAACAGAACGCGGTACACGTAATGTTGTGATAATATCTCGATGTACAATGGGTGCAGAAAACGGGGCACGTACAGACCAAAAGAGAATCATATAAATATCATCAAAACACTGACACAACAAAATGAAATTTAGGCATGAAACTTTTGCCAAACGCCAAAGTACATATAGAGGTGTCCCGTACCTCTCATTTATGATTGCAGACAAGAATCAGTTCAAGCGTGGAAGAAATGGGCGAAGAAAATGTGTGTCACATTTACCATACGCTTCAGAAGAAAATGTATATGTATGTTTTTTATACCTTATCATGCAACCTGACCTGACATCGGATTGAAGAAAAGAGCTCCTGAATTTTTTGAAATAAAAAATGAGTCTGGCATGAAGCGATGGGCGTATTGCATATGACAAGCTGTCGGTGTTCATTAGTTGTGCTTGCTGTGCAATAACTACAGCAGCGGTGCCTTGGAGCGAAAAATCGCCTGAACGAAACGCCCTCAGCCAATGGAACGGACCCAAAATTAGTGCTCCCGCTGTCGCAACCAATGAAATGGGCAGTCTTCTGCTCTGATTTTAACGTGATCAGTTTTTTTGCACTCGTTTCATGCCAATTCCGTATCATGATCGGCTTATGATGAAATCACGGTGGTTAGATAACTGGACCGGAAGGGAATCGCTAGAAAGAACCACATCGAGGCACAGGCCATGTGCATGACAAAAAGGGGTATAAAACAGGCAGTTAGAAATGTTGTGCGAAATTCAGGAAATTTTACGTATGTAGGTAAAAAGAGTATGTGTACAGTCTATCAACCACGGATTTCGTCACCAAATGCACCTGATTACCTATGTATTGAGAACGTTCAGTTTTTGTTGAGACGAAAGCAACATTTGGGATTCCGGAAATGCTGAATGCGTAACAAGAGTACAATCGGAATTGCAAAGAAATTGGTTACGCACGACCGATCTGGCGGAAAGAAACCTTGAAGCTACCACCTACCCTAATTAGAAACTGGCGCCAGACAAATCAAGTCATATACGAAATCGTTGTTGGTTTCAAATACTCGCATCAACGCCTACATTACATTGTACCTACGTACGTATACTTGACCCGAGCTTCTGCTCGGTGGTTTTGAGGTCACTTTGGACAAACATTGACATTGCGACTATGGGTACCCTTCAATTGGTCCTGTATGGCACAAGAAGGGAGCGAAGCGCCTGATTAGCATATAGAGCGCGCAAATTATTATGATGATTATTATTATGTGATTTGGTTGTTTTGTGTGCAAGCAAAATACTAAAAGAGGGCCGGAAGCCGACTGAGTGATTACAAGCTCGTTTACCCACGCACGTGTAAACCAGCAGCTCATCATTAGCTCATTCAAAATTGCCGCATTTATTACAATTGTTGGGGTCTACTTTTAGGGCCTGCTGTCAGTTGTAGGGGATGATCGATGGGACCCATAATAGCGATAGCGATAGCGACAGAGGAGACATTTTCTTACGCGAGATTGCAACATGAAGAAATGGGGAATAGATTATCATCGCTAGAAAGAAGACCAGCCAATTACACACACAATTGTTCTGGCCAGAATTCTAAGATGGGCAAAATGTACCATTTCAAACATTATTTTTGTGTCTCGTATCAGGGGACGGCAGCTTATTTTGTCGTTTTGATGGGCGTTGCCCAGGAGAGGTGTATTGATCTTCGCAAAGAAATAAATTAGTTTTTCAAGAGCTGCTTCGCACTGGTAGAGATTCAATCAAAAACCAAGTTGTTTTCAAATTTGCTCGGCAACTGCAAAAAATAAACTCGTGACAAGAAAACAAGTATTCATGCCCAAAAACCAATAACACCAAGTTTATCGACCTCACACTATTTTTGTATTTGGAGCACTCACTCACAAGGGTTTGTGTGGGCGGACGGGCAATTGAGCAAAGCCAGTTTGAGCAAGACCACTTTGAGTAAGTGAAAAAGAGCAGAGTCCAAAAGAGTAGAACGCTTAAAAACGAACACCTAAGCCCAAACACAAAACTGGTCTTAAGTGTAAGCCTAAGCCAAAGCCTGATACCAAAATCAGCCTAAGACTAAGCCATTGGAACAAAATATGTGTCTCTGCTCTTTTGGCCCTGCTCTTTTTTCGCACTTGCTCAAAGTGGTCTTGCACAAACCTTCTTTGTCCAATCGCCCGGCCACCTTTGTATGGTATGCACCTGGACGATCTGTAGACAATGTATACCGTAGTTGTTTTCCAAGGGCGGATCCAGGGGGCCACCAGGGGCCATGCGCCCTTTGGTCCCTCAAGGTGCGTCTCACCGTTTTCGGAAGGAAGAAAGAAAAAGGACCCCCATCGCAGGATTTTTATTCTGATGCACTTCAAAAGCTCAAAAATAGCGCGCTTTGCGCGTACGATAGCCCATTTTCAATAAAATTTGGTTCACGCGCCGCAGAAAGTGCCAAATCTTCGAATCGCTTCGCGCGCATTGTCACATTTTGTTTAAATCTCAAAGTTCTAAACAAGCACCAGATAAAATGACTTCTCGGATTTGGCCCCTCCTTGGACAAGCTGGATCAGCCACTGGTTGTTCGGCTTTTGCCTCACCCAGAAATATGTCCTGTTTGTCTGGCTGTCTCTGCTCATGATTATCATACAGTAGCTATTTGCGTCCCTATTTTGCTCAGAATATGGGTTTTCGTTCTGACCATAATATGCTGGGTGAGAACCAAGTTGCGCATCGCTTGTTGCAACGCGCAGCCCTGACTGATTTGACTGATCATTTATGTATGAATAAGATGACATCAACTAATCGTATGTGTGCAATTGCAAGATCAGGATGCTAGGCGGCGTCACAAAGCCGAATGCGCACGAGCTCTAATGAGGGTGTTCAATTGAATGGAGAGGGTTCGGAATTCGATCAAAGGTCGTCAGACACAACAAGGAAAGGAAGTTGTCTTAGTAGTAGCTCTCAACTCTAACTGCGGAAGAAGTGTGGCAGTAC
>JASAMV010005824.1:0-36752 GCA_030248065.1 Rhynchonema sp. JSB1_4
ATAGTATGTAGTGAATCTTCCTAAATGCGGGGGTTAGCAAGAATCAGTTGAAATAATTACGGACATTTAAATTCGAGTACGCGGTACACGCCACAAAGGCCACACGGCAAGATGGGAATACAATATCGACCTTGTTGGATAACTGCATCGTAACACAACAAATAATGATAAAACAGTGCATTAGCATTTCGACCACGTATAATTTAATTGAAGAATAGAGTGAACTTCCGCCACAGCGTACAAAAAAAATAAAATGTTGTCACTAATGACGAACAGAAATGAATGACACACCAAATAAATAAGTCTGGAATCATGTGAAACTGACAGTTTTGTGCGCGCATAAATAGATCGACAGAAGATTTAAGTTCATAAAACCGTTCGGACAGTTATGGGCCAGTGGCCAGTGAACGTTCCCTTGTAAGAAACTTTGTCAAGTAGAAAATTGTTGGTACCGCGAACATCACGCACCTGGGTGCGCGCATAAGTAAAAACAATTTACAATTGTGATAAAGGAATACAAACTGATTGATTTTCCAAAATCAAATTGAGAATATTCGTACCGACCGTGCGTCAGCCCAGTTCACAGTTCAAATGGATCTCATCAAAGATGGACTGTTGAAACAGTCCTTTGTTTTCATGGCTTAGCCCGTGGGCACGGCAAAAATATCCAGAATTCACAGCGTGGTTCGGGAATGCGCCAAACTCAATGTTTCCCGGCTGCAGATGTTAATGACTGCACTATCGGGCATGCTGTTTGGAGAATTGCGAGTTCAACATGCGCATTCTTGTGGTCAGGGAGTGTAGGGAACCAGAATATTCCGAAACATACCAAAGTTAGACAGTGCAAAAAAATCCACGGAGATTTCCATATTCAATCTCATATCCATACTTTCACATTCTTATTGGGATGAGAATGCATTATCCTTGGTTTTCCATAGATTTCCTTGTTTTAGATGATCAGTTAAAAATTTCACTTTTGTTGGTGCCGGTCAATGTGTAATTGCCCAATACCAAAGAATCATTCACGTAAACCTGTGAATTCAAATTCGTTTCAGTCATTTTAGAAATCAGATCAGCAGGCGGTTGTGAAATTAACAAATTATCATTCGGAAAATCATAAAATAATCAGATAAAAGTCGCATCCGGCTCACTCATCTAGAATGAGTTTTACCATAACAAAAGCCGACTGCATGGGAATGACAAACCACGATGTCTACGCGTAATAAAATACTGAACGAACATGTCTGTTGAAATATGCGTAACTTTTTATCATTGATATACATTTCGATTTAATTTTTCGCGCGCGCGATTAGACGCTAAACCGAAATCCATCTATTCTTCTTGTCGTTTAAGTACAAGAAAACAGCAAAAAATATGAACAATATTAATTTCAGAATCAAAAGCAAAGTAAAAAGTTCCTCAATCGTACCGGACTACTGCGGTCAAGCGGAACTAAAACAGTGCTGGGCCGGGAAAAGGAATGCAACTTTACCAGACAACGGTGTCGGGTCTTTGTTGCGCTCACAGGAACATATACACAAGATCAAGATTATTGGGTACGAATTTTACAACAACTATTCGTCCAACCTTAAAAAACATGCACCTTAAAATTTTGACAGTATCATGGATCATCCCAAGTTATCTCACAGGAAGTATAACCAGTGATTAGTGCCTGCATTCGGTAAGCTGAGTCCTGAAGCCACGACAGTAATCCGATTTTTTTTGGACAAATGGTAAAAAGTTCACCATTTTGAAAGTTCAGTGGTGAGGACTTGTTGCAGAGACAAGGATAGCTACCTATGTAGTACCTGCGGCAGCAGAATAAGCAAAGGCGCACCCATGAAAAACGGTTATTTATACGTTTTAGCTTGTTATTGTCGAAAAAAGACCCAAAATTATACCACACAAACAAAAGTCACATGAATCATTATTGCTCACAACTGCATTGACGTATTTTAATTCATACCGTTTTGTTACAATGATACGTAAGCCTTTTGAACTTGCAGTTTTTACGTTGCATTTACTGTGTTGCCAAATGTGATCAATTGGCAGAAATTGGGGTGTAATGTGCTTGTTTTTGGTCACGCGACTGCCCAGTGACTTCAGGAAAAGATTCAACGTTTTTTTATTTATGGGCATTTTGTTTATTTCATGACGTCTTGCTGCTTGTGGTACCAGCACGCTGGCGCCAAAAATGTTTCCGCTGGCAAGTTGCATCAGTGTCTTACCCGAATTTTAGACTTTTGAATATCACCTGTAAAAACATGTGGATGTGACACAATAATTTTGCACGCTGCTTGCTTTTGGTGCCAACCATGTGATCAAACTTGGTGACCAGTCCCGTCCTGTCTCAAACTTACATTTTCAGTCGTCGTTTGACTGAGTTTACAGACTCGCTTTCCATATTGATGATGTGTTCAATTTTGTGTTTACAAACTTAAGCAGCTAACAAGTTACTCTTTCGTGTCCGTAATCGACATAAACTTTAGTACTTTCTCTTCCATTTTTGTTCTTTCTTCATTCAAATTCCTTTTTTGGGTTTTTTGTTCGTAATTTTTTGTTGTTTTCATAGGCGAATAAAAATGATCGAACAAACGAAAAAACTTTTTGGTGAATTGAAGCTTCTGATATTTTTACTGAAAAGGGTCATCACGTGCACATGTGTAACACTGATCACTATAGCACGTTCGATATCGCTGTTTGTACACAATCATCGTTCGATATCAATCAGGCGAAATACTTTTGCAGCATATAAAACGTCAAAACGAGCCGAACTTGAACCAATCTCCAAGTTTCATACCAGCCTCGTGACCAGCTCCAACTTTTGCGTGCGTTTCAAACATCGGAAAACCAGTTTACTTCCTTTCTTCGCACCCCGTTAATATTCATAGCAATGATTTCGATGATTTTCACAAACAAGTTTAACAGTTTTCGAAAAAAGTGTGCTCTATTGCATGTGTTTTGAATGAAAGTTGCTGCTATGACATAAACTTCCGCCAAATGCCAAAAGCGTTTTTCTGCCACACACGCACGCTGTCATATGATGCATGGGTCGACGAAAAATGTGTCGCTATCAAGCATGGAATGAAACACAAAAAGAGATGTGGATTGAACGTGAACTGACATGATGACGTTTGAAAGCAGAAAAGCTGATTGTTTGCACAGCTGACCGTGACCATTAAGTAACAACATCTGCATTGTGCACCATGAAAACTAAAGGATTATTTCTTACCACGCGCTTTATTTTCTAGGGCTTCTTGATATACATCTGGACGACCTGAGACATCATCTGCTAAGAAAAAATATGATCCGTTTATTGCGCAACTAAACGAAAGCCATAAGCATGCGGCTGCTGATTTCTGCAAGCCAAAGAAACGATTTCATCAATAGTTATGTATAAAAGATCAAAAATAAATTCAATTATCTTTGTTGTGTTACTGACATGCCGATGTGTGTTGCCCCGTCCGGTGAGTGCGTCGCTGAAGAATTTGGCAATCGACAGAAATTAAAAAATACTGGAAGTGAACAATTTTAAGTTGTTCGACAACGCGTCCAAGCTGTTCGCATCGGCGTCGGTGTGCAACGATCGCAGCGCGAATTGCGCTAAATACGAAATTCAGGTTTAACTTTTTGTATTGTTTTAGATTTCGTTCTTCTTTTTCCTTTTCCCTTTCCTTTTCCAATTTCCTGGGCAACATTTTTCTGCAGGGATGGTGCACGTACTACCCGGATTGGTCGGCAGCCAACTGTGCACGCACGTGTGCAGCTGGTTCATTGTGCAGCACGACAAGCACAGCGACCACTACAAGCACGGTGGCAGGTAAGGCTGCGTGTGTTTGGTTGACCATCCGTTTCGAACCGTCCTCACAGACCGGCGGTGCATCAGGTCATCATCAGTGCTAATCCTCACTACCACGCTCGAATCCTTGACGAACATATCTTTTTACGCTGGTCAAAAAAAGCGCACGAGCACAAAATACAACGGTCAGCGCTGACTGCATCCGCATGTTGATAAAGTTGATTGGCTCTTCCACCCACTAAAACTTTTGATCGAAAAACGTCAAAAATTCCGAAATGCAACCCAACTGCAACAGGAACGACCACCAGTTCGTGCACTGACGTGGCCAGTGACTGTGCTCAACGCAAGATCGATGGTTGGTGCACCAAGTACGCCGCCTGGGCGCAGGACAATTGTGCATTGACGTGCGGACTGACGTGCACAGCGACAACCACCACCGCGTCGTGTTAGTATATTCGGATTCACTAAGCGCTTTTTCGTGGCTTGAAGCGGAAAGATTGCCATTGGTTCTTTCAAAACATACGCAAGAGATTATCTGTGAAACATTTTTGGGGCACGCATGAATGGTCAACATTGCGTCCCCAAACACTGTTGGTTGATAAGGGTTGCTTCCCCGTTTCATCCTGTTGCCGCAGAGGGGTAGTGCACCAAGTCATCATCAGCTAACATCGTTGGCATTTTGACAGAACAATTAAAGATCGATTTGCCACTGCATTGGTGGCTCTATGATGTTTCAGGCAGGGATATACAAACCGACTGTGCTGCAATGCAGGCCCAGGGTTGGTGCACCAAGTACACGGCGTGGGCAACCGACAATTGTGCGAAAACGTGCAACACGGGTGAGTGTTGAGTTCGGCTGATGTTTCAAATTATGTGTATTTCCCACACGCAGCGCCGTTCATTGGGTGGCCGTTAATTCGTTATTGTGGTGGTCACGTGAGATTTTTGACTAAAGGAGCTCTTTTCATTGACAGACAATCCTATGTATCGATCTGAATCTTTACAGTCAAACTCTATCGTTGAAATAACAGTTTTTGAGAACGACAGAAGACCGATGTCGTTAGTAAGGGGGGAGGTGATGACTAACGTCTGTCGTTTCCACCAAAAAGTAGGTCGGTGATGCATAATTGTGAATTGCGGCAAAGGTATCGTTGTAGAAATTTCAGGTCTGTGCGCGACAACCACAGCCACGGCCACGGCAAGTACGACCACAACCACATCAGCGTGCAAGGATGTGCTGACAGATTGTGCGACGTTCAAGGCACAGAGTTGGTGCACCAAGTACACACAATGGGCACTCGATAACTGTGCAAAGACGTGTGGTGTGGGCCCGAACTGTGGTGGTACCACCACTACAAGTACCACATCAACTAGCACTGCATCGTGAGTGCTTAGCTTATGCGATTTGGAACATCGAATTTAGCAAACGGTATCAAACTTGATAATCGGTTCTGGCCCGCGTGACTTTTGAAATATGACTTGACAACAAGCGTGTGTGTCTCGTGGTTTTTCCACAGCCTGTTACTCTGTTCCAAATCAGTAATGTCATAATAAATAAAGAAGACCTCACGGATCGCGAAGTCTCAGTTGCTGCTGAATACCGCAGGACCACTACAACAGCCACAACTGCTACAACACCAAAAACGACCACTACAACAGCGCAGTGTCCCGATGTACTCACAGATTGTGCAACGTTCAAAACACAGGGCTGGTGCACCAAATATGTCACATGGGCGGTCGACAACTGTGCCACTACGTGCACAGTCGACTGTAAATCGACCAGCACGACGTAAGTCGACAATTTATTGATAATAGTGCGATATCAAACCTGGTGATACCATAGGATCGGATGTGATCTGCCTTGACTTTTTTGAACTGAGGATACTAAGAAATTTAGTGACGCCACTGATTTCGTCCAGCGTAGATATTCCCCGACCGAAGATGAAGCTGGACGAAATTAGTGGCTCCAGTAAATTTCTTAATAATCACGAGCTACCAAGGCAAATCACATCCGATCACCAAGTTTGTTGTCGACCATAATGGTGCTTTTTGCCGAGAAAATACGAAATTTGTGAAAAATGAAAAATGCGAAATGTCGAAAATTAGCACAACTTCGACCACAACGCCGACGACGACCACCACTTCGACCTCAACGACCACAACACCAACAACGTTCGTTCTCCGCAACAACTCATAATTCCTTCACCCCGCCCTCCATAGCCCAAACTGTCAGCATCCGTCCTTTCAGAACAAGTACTACCTCAACGTCAACCACTGCCACCACACCAACTACTACGACAACAGTTGTCTGTCCTGACGTACTCACAGACTGTGCGACGTATCAGGCACAGGGCTGGTGCACCAAGTACCTGACGTGGGCTGCTGACAACTGTGCCAATACTTGTGGCATTGATTGCAAATCGACAACCACGACTTCGGCCACGACAGCGTTCGTATGTTTCCAACTGTGGTTGGACGGAAGAACAACAATGTCCATAGGACCCCATGGAGCAGTCAGCTTCAACAACACTGTACCACCGTTTCAGAACCACAAGCACATCAACAACAACCACAACAACACCAACTACAACAACAACAACAACCACAACAAGTACAACAACACCAACTACGACCACTACGACGACAACACCAACAACTACAACGTTGAACTTCACTTGTTTCAGATGCACTAATCCTTCAAAGACTGCTCAGTACCTGTGTCATCATTTTCAGATCAACTACGACACCAACGACCACCACAACACCGACAACCACAACGTGAGTTGTCTATTCATCCGCGACGGTGTAGCAGTGAATCATCTTACCTAGATTTTAGAACGTCCACTACGCCAATTACTACCACGACGACCACACCGACTACAACAACCACTACCACAGCTACTACTACGTATGTACATGTTGTATCTTTTGCCGAAACTAACTTGATCTATTGCGCTTTGTGGCATATTATCGACACGATAGCGACAGCACTACCTTGTTTGTTCCATTCTCAGGACCACACCAACAACTACCACAACACCGACTACCACATCAACGTTAGTGTAATACTCTATTGATTCACTACCAATGAGTAGCTTAGTTCCTATCCCTACCGATTCCGAACTTCGTTTTTTGAACAGCACGACCACAGCCACAACCACAGCGGCATGTCCGGACTTGCGGGCAGATTGCGCGCAAATCAAAGCGGCCGGCTATTGTGCCTGGGACACTTGGTCGATGCAACAATGTCAGCTGTCGTGCAACTCGTGTGGAGGTGATGTTTCAATTGCATAGCACTTATTTTTTTTAGTCCATGGTAGTGAGCTAGCGCATGAACTATTTGCAGGTACCACGACCACGGCCTCAACGACCACGACCACAGCAACCACAACCACACCGACAACAACAACGTGTGTACTTTTTTGTACCGGGAAATTTTTAGAGCCTGCATGAATTCTGGTCATCGGCCCCGTCTTCCAATTTATTTTTTGGGTTCAGGATATTTGCCCATGCATGGCACTAGTTTCAACTGGCGTTGAGGTCTTTCTTAATTTACTGTCTGGAAGCAACTTAACGCTGGCGGTGGCGCTGGTTAAAACCAGTGGCGTCTGGAAAAGGCCACGTGACCAAAGGCAAGAGACAACGGCCGATCACCAAGTTTAATCGGGCTTATTGTTTTCGGGAAAACTGTAACGTCGCTGCTTTCGTTTATACCCAAAGTATTTTGCACAAGTGTGCTCACCTAGCTCAGTGCGACAACTACGACCACTCCAACCACAACCAAAGCCACGACCACCATTAGTGTCACCTCGAGTGCGACCTGTGCCGATTACCGCTCCGATTGTGGATCCCTGACGAGCTACTGCGTGTCCGCACCCGATTGGGGCAAAATCAATTGTTGTGCCACGTGTGCCTCAAATACATGTTTGGACGGCAGAGCTGATTGTAACACGATGGCCAGCCAGTGTATTTCCGGGCCGAATGTTGACTATGTGCAAGCGAATTGCAAGAAAACGTGTGGCAAATGTTGATTTGATCGTGAATCAGATTCCATTACACTGAAAACTTTGATAAAGCGCAAAACTCTGATAATGTGATCAACCACAATTTTGGGTACGGGTTTGTATGTAGGCACGTTTCTTGGTATATGGGTGTATCATATACGTTGTTGGGTATTGTATTGCACGTAACGAACAAGCATTTTGCTGGCGGGTTTGGAACCATGAATCTAACAAACTAATAAAGATGGCGAGGAAGAACACTTCGCAGTTATTCACAGCACTTGCATTTCGGCGCTTGGCGAACACTTCATTCAGCGCGGGAATACGCTTAGAATAAAGCTCATGTAAATTTCTTTTTGCAAGTATGTATATCAAAATATCCATTCTTCAGGTTTGATTCTGTTTTATGTTTTGCAAAAACAGGTAACGGTTTTGGCATCAGCGTAACAATAAACAGGTACGACTGTCCAACACGAAATAACATAAAAAAATACAAATTTAAGGCAAATGTAGCACCGAGCACGTCCACGAACGATCAGATTCGCTTTCCGCAAACAACCAAAACACAAATACAACAAATTCAAAACTTGTCAATGCTCAACTTCAGCTTTACTCCCTTCATTAACCAAAGACACAGTCAGTTTCGGGTCTAAATCGGCTACGCGCACCGATACACGAGATTTACCCAATTCGTTGAGGAACTGTTTCGATTTGGATGGGTCATCGGCGTTGTGGATCACTGAAAGGGTGAAGTCATACCAACAACATACTGGCCGTGGAATCAGGACGAGTACCGATTCGTAAACACAGGGACATCTGATGCATTCGCTCTGACGATGACCTGGTGCACCGCTCGTCTGTGAAAGCCGGCTGAAACGGGCAACCCAACAACCGCTGCAAGCTGCACAATTCACATTGCTGACCATGTCATTCTTTGTCACACACCACAACAGTGTTGACTAGACTAGTCCCAAATGGTGGAACAAAGAATGTTTCACTAAGTGTATAAGAGCAGTGTGACAGCTAACTGCAATCACTTCACTTGATCGCACAGTGACTTTATAAGAATCCATCCAAGATTTTCCCTGAATGGCAAAGCACGTCTCGATGCAGATCACAAGCGCACTATTTATATTTTTTCCAAAACATTTCTTCCGATAGCACGGTTGAGTTGCTTGAACACGGTGAGTGAGATACCTGCAAAGATGTTTTGAAAAAAAAATATATATAAACATTGCGCTTGTGATCTGCATCGAGACGTTCTTTGCCATTCAGGAAAAATCTTTGATGGACTCTGTGCGACCAAACTACGTACAGAACTCTCTGATAAAAACCAAAAATAAGATATAGGAACCAACATTCCAATTTCAAGAACGAATTGAATACGTCCACATGCCACTGGTGTTCGGTGATGGCCTGGAACGGTGCATGATCACACACGGACTCCAGGTCTGGCACCAGTTGACGGAAGAATGTGAACAACAGGTGGATGGCGTCTTGCTGAAACGATGGATAACATTACCTGAGAACCCAGATAACAGTATGGACACCAATCACAGACACTCAGTGAAGACCACCCGTGCTCAACTGAATTTGTTCATTCTTTCAAATATTTAAACGTAGTCGGATGGTTTGCCACACAATTGGGAGAGTGTGGGGGAAGCAATCTCGAAACCCGACAACAAAAAGCACTGAAAACTGAAATCAGTTTCTGTCCCCAAACCCACATTTTCATAGGCCGTACACAAGCGCAAAGCGTGCGCACAATTTACGTGCAGCAGCAACTTTGGTCGCAACTTGACCAGTTGATTGGCACGTTGCGTCTCACTGGTCGCAATGAAATGCGTCCAGATATACGCCAGCACTGGCAGCCAGCTGGCTGATGTTTCACTCGGACGACTCGGACTGACGCACATGCTCCACACTAGAATAAGGAATGCGGTTGTTGGATCAGTTGTGGACCGTTTTGATTTTGTTCTGGACACCTGACATTGTTGGTGATCAACCTTGTTTGGTGTTTTTCATGGATAAATGCGCTATGGGCCAGTTGACTTTTGTGTCGTGCTTTTCTTCTTGGAAAATGTTTCATATGAAGCATATAAATATTGCTGTATTATCAAAGACAGTCACGAACCATTCCAAAATCAGCAGTATATGCAAGCTCAACAATAACTCATCAGCAGAGGCCACCGGCCAGAAACCAACATTGTCGTTCATAGTTTGGGTATCGAGCCAGAAATCGAGGCACAGTTTGCGCAGCCACACCTGGCACGTGAGAATTGGCAGTAGATTCGGATACCAACGTGGACAGAAGTGACAGGTATTCATCAGGACGGTCACTGAAGTGATAAAATGATGATAAAACGACAAACTGAGCAAAATACCATAATAAATAGGTGTCAGAGATGCGCGTTTGGCCATCACTTTGATTTCTGTTTGGTGACTGAGATGGTAATCTAATGAAAAATACAACCCACAACCGACGCTTCGATATGAGCGAGTAACGGATAGGCATCAGCCGCAGTCAACCATCGATCAAACTGGGACATGCCATTCAGATAGCGGTCCAGTTCCGCCGTTTTGTCGTTCCTCGTTAATTGACTGAGGGTTAATCTGCAACGATAAATTACTTACTGTTTATTCGTTCGAATATTTTTTAACCATGCATGCCACAGTACGTACTACCCCGTCAGGTCATTAGCGAGTCCCATCAATTTTGAGAAACATTGTTGAACACAAATCGATCGAACATAACTGTGCAATTATCACTCAATCTAACAAAAAGCACGCAAATGTTAAACTGTGAACGAACGCATGCGCCTCCGGCAGTGCAAGCTGGCAATTTCGACTTGATCCGTTTAATCTTTGCTGCAATAAAAATCATAAAGACGTCACTAAAAATCTTCTTCGAAACACAACCATCCAACCGACCGCAGACATCAGTCGTGAACAAGCAGCGACACATAGCCTGAGAAACTTTTGCATCGAATGCGGCTCAAACGGGTCAAATACTTTCGATTTTCGGCTTTCGTTTGCAAACGCTGAAATAGAAAGAAACTTTATTTGAATAAAAAATCGCAAAAAATACGAAAATACGGACGGGACCTTCTTTCAAACGATCGATGCCCCATCCCGATTTGTGCAACAGCTCTACAGCTTTAGCGGTGCCTTGATGTTGTGCCACCATTGCCCAGGCCAAAGCCAGTAATGTGCGAAGACTTAGACGATCCATCCAGGCCGTACTCAGACCCTGAGGGCTGACCGATGACAAAATTCGAGAGATTTGTCTGGAAAATGATGCACACTGTCACTAACACAATGTCGATCTGTCACTGAGAAGGTCGCTGTTTGCAGTACAGAAGTGTTTGATCATGTTATGACACAATTGAAATTTAAGGTTTCTTGCGGAGTTTTGTGCTTTTCGTTCCCTTTCTCAACATTCTTTTTGCGCTTGTTCTTCTCTTTTTGGTTCAACAACTCTTTGACTAACGGCCCAATTGTAATTTCCATGGATAATACACGCTTGAGTCATCGTCTTCCATTTTGTGCTATCTTTTCACAATCTGCTGAGATGAAATATATAATAAAAAAACAATAGCATGCGGGGGTTTAGCCTGTCTCCGCTTGTTGAGATGTGCATGAGAGAGGATACAAAGGTGGACCTTCTAACTTTGAAACAAAAGTACTATAACTGATGTAAAAGCTTAAATGAAAAGATTCACACCAATGTTTCCATTCCCCCACGTGAGTCCAAATGAAAGCCGGACCAAGCAGCAGCCCAACTAGCGGATGTTTCACAACAGGTACATAAGATAACGTTCCAGCAACTCACAACTGTCTGTACGTAGCGAGCACGAATTTCAGTCCCGGCAGCACAGAGTTTGCATCGTTGCCCAATTTGACATTATGCCGTGTCAACACGCAGTCACAAACTGCATTTAGCACAATCGCTTGGTACCCAAAAAGACGACCTTGTTGGTGCATTTTGACCAGCGTTTCGTCGAATTTCATGCCGACCTGAACAAAAAAAACAAAACTAACGCAAAAGGCAAACCAAACTGACACAAAACACCGAATAAGGTCACTGTGCGAAACTAACGTATCCACTCTCATCCAACATTTGCAGCCATTTACCGTCTGTGACTTCAGAAGTTTGACGTTGGGCGTAGGGAGCGCTGGAAGATTGCACTGCTCATCACATGATTGCGTCTTTGTCTTTGTTACAATGGGATTGGTTGTTTATCCAACTACGGCTTTGGCTATATCAGATAAAACTGCGGAAACATTTTTTTTGTCCCGAGTAATGCGCGAGAAAGTTCAAAACAATGCTCCAAATAAGCGCACCATTATAATATGAAGTTTGAAGGCAACATGAACGATGTTGCCTTGTAAGAATTCACCAGGATACCGAGGCTAGTGGAATTTTCCCAAAAAAACTCACCAAACAGCGTCATATCGAAAACGATGACGTGCTAAGGGCCCAATTCAAGTTCAAATACAACAGTCACACAATGCTCTCGCATCCCTTCACCCTGACGCGGAAGTACCTGCCCTATGCCAACTCACCCAATTGAGCTGGAGCAAGGCGTGCAGAACGGATCGTGGGTTAACAGATATGGCAGCTCAGGCACGCGTTGATTGGCCAGTTTGAACAGCAAGTCCCGCGACTGTGCACTGATTGGCTGGTGTTGTTTGGTACGACCAATCAGATGCAAGCGATCAGCCAATTGGACGGCTGTGGAATGCGTGACAGCGGCCGCTGGCTGCTGTAAATGGAGACTTGCAGATATATTTAGGCAGAGTACAAAACATACGAGAAAAGCGCTGATGGAAATGGTCTTGTTCGGTGCATACCTCGAAAGTGAGCAGACTTTTGGCGAACCGACTGAACAAGCGAAAATCGAAATTATGAAACTCAAGCATCTGCATCACGAAATTGCTCAGACCTGAAACTCGATAACCAATCTCTCGAAATATGCAAGAAACAACATGAAAATAAAAACCCGGTGAAGGAAAAACATAATAGAACCCGAAATCGTCTAACATTTGTCCTTTCGAGCTTGAGACACATTCGCATGTGACAAGCTTTGGTGAAAAATTTTGGCGAAATGTGCACAGTCTGATTTCATATGTTTCATAAAGCGTTGCATGTCAAACAAACGCTCATAGGGCAGGGCGACAGCGGGGGTACTGGAAACAAAAGTGAAATAATAAATTCATCCGTCAGTAAAATTATAAAAAAATGATAGTCACCTTTCAAAAGCACGGCACAGGCTCGGCCAATGACCGTTATCCAAACACCACACCGCGTAGCTCGCACTGACATCTTGTATTGGCGTAGTTGTGAGCTCAGACAGCTTATGCAGCGACACTGTTTCTGGAATATTGCAGTCGAGTTGGGGGTTTTGAACACACGCTCGGTTTTGATATCGTGCGTGACCAATTCGTGGTCTTTGTTTGTCTCAAGACGTTTTCGAGACCGTAGCGGTGAACGAAATCAGCGATGCGCACAGATTCCCCTGTTGCCAGTGCTGTGGCCACTTCTGATGGGAGATACTGTACCCAGGGTTGAGCAAAAAACGTTTTTTTTTTAAAAATCGTTTTTTAAAAAAAAACGTTTTTTTAAAACGCCCAGATGACCAAAATATGCCCCTAAAAAAATTGGAAAACGCTCATGTTGCGAAGAAAACCTGGTTAAATGAAGTAATTCTATGTGTTCTGAGGCAAAATAAACGGGTTTCAACCCTTTTCAAGCGAGTTGCTAAGATCCCATATCAGACCCGCATCGTGGGACCAACTTTGGCCGGGGTCATCACTGAAAGTCAAACTCCGTATATCGACGTATCTCGACAAAGTAAAAATTGGTCGAAAATTTTTTTAAAAAAATGGGACAAAAAATTGATTTTCCTTGATAATCAGGGTACTTTCCCTGAAAAATCAGGGAAAATCAAGGAAATTCAGGATTTAAAAAAACGAAAAACGACCCAGGCGTTTTTTTTAAAAAAACGTTGTTTTTTTTAAGAAAAAACGCCGTCGTTTTTTTTTGCCCAACCCTGACTGTACCTTGGAGCCAAGCATCCGGATGAGGCACCGGGGTATTATATCCATGACTTTTGGGTGAGGGGGAAGACCCGGCTTGGGGCCTCAAGAATCCTTTTTAGGGGGAAGATTGTGATCATCATACGAACTAATCTCGTGGTTGGTGCATTTTTATGGGTAAAATATGCACAGATGGGTAGCGCGGGAATTTTTGCTTTTTATTCGACTTTTTTTGGCTATTTTTGGCCATACTTATGGGGTAAGAATCGGGCAAACCGTGCCAGATCGCGGGCGGCACTCGTCGTACCAACCAGGGGAGATCCTGCACCTTTGGGGTGGGTGCCCCAGCCCTAGCACTGCCAGTTTACAATGTGCGCGAAACATTTTCTGCTATTTTCAGCAAATTCAGAGTAACCGAGACTAATTATCTGGTTGTACAAACAAGCTATTTTCCTGTAAAAATACACGTGCCATAAATAATGAAACACCCATATACCTTGCATCACCGCAGGATAAATCAGTTGAACAGCAGCTACGCCGTTACTGGTTAACAAGTCCAACACACGTCGCAGATTCAACCAATCAGCTTGTTGGCACAATCCAACGAGCAATTGGGAAAGGCGCATTGGTTCATTGTCGACTATTGATGTGAGGGATCCAGAATTATTCAAGACACGTTCGAGATACACGGCACTCAGATGAGGTGCGTGCTCCGATGCAGCGATCGTACAAATGGCCAGATGGGGAGAACTGAAATTGAGCAAATGAGACATTGACCGGACACCATGTAGCTAAACCAACTGTCCATGCACACGAAAACGCATTTGAGCCAGGGTTGGGCAAAAAAAATTTTTTTCAATTTTTTCCTTAAAATTTTTCGGGGGAACAAAATGTTCTAAAACGTCCAAAAATGGCCTTTTTGGGGGTTATTTTTTGTCATTTTTTTCTCAATGGTCGAAAAATTTTCTTCACAAAATCACTTTTGGGGTATGTATTTGGTATCTAAGATGCCCAAATAATGTTATTATACCTTCCCGTGATACATGAGACACAGTATGCATGTACTTACATTGTACTTTGATGTCATACCGGGTCGGTCATATACGACTGATTCAGCGACCCGACAAGTATTTCTGCAGCTTATATTCTCAATTCTGTATGGTTTGTGAGTGAATCTTGCTTATTCGACCACAAACTGTTGTGTCTGATACCACAGAGCAGCAATCACAGATCCATAACAAGCACAGACTGTTGGATTGCATCGAAATGACGCAAACACCCTTCATAAGTGATGCAAACCAGTGACTTGTCAATTAAAGTTGCATTTTTTCGCGATTTTGTGCGTTTTTAGGCAAATTTGGTAAAATTTCCCCGAACCTGAGACTTTAAAAAAAAATTTTTTAAATTTTTTTTCAACCCTGATTTGAGCTACAATGTTTCATCGACAGAACCGACACAGGCCGCACTTTGAATGACAATGGCGAATGAAGTACGTCGTCAAACAACAAAAGCAAAACTTTAACAAAAGCTACTCACCGATGGAAAGAACCAAAATCACTCGATTCGTCTTGCAGCGATTCCATCAAAGATTCCATTTTCATTGCAGCGCTGTTGTGACAGTGCGTTTGCATGACCGATCGCATGATACCCTAAAAATTGTGCAACAATATTTTACAAATGGTGTCCAGCGGTGCCGTTTATGAGCAAACATTTATTTGGCACCTTTCATCCGTCAGGCATCAGCCGAAGCCAAACCAGTGATGTGGTTGGAGGGGGTATGGGGGTATTACCCACCAACTGCTAGGTAGCTTTCTTGCTCCGAAACCCATACCCCCTCCCCCAAACTGGCTAGCTAACTTTCTTGCTCCGGTCACCAAGTAAAAAAAGGGGTGATTTTAGTGCCAAAATGACCATTTTATGGGCCAAAATGATCAAATTCGTTCAAATTTTCTCACACGTGCACAAAAATACGCATTTTAAGGCTTATTTTAGCATTTTTTCGACCAATTTTTTTGCCCAAGTTTTTTGACTTCTGGACCAATACCCCCGAAATCGGGGTACCCGGCTAGCTAGCTAGCTTTCTTGCTCGGACCAACTACATCACTGAGCCAAACCAATCAGTCTCCATGAGCGACCAAAAATGTTTTGTTTCCATCACATTATTTGCAGCCGGTGCAAGCAAGTAAAGGCAAACTACACCAACACGAGCCCGATTTCGATGGTGTGTAATCAAAACGAATAAAAAGAGAAAATCATCATGCTCCACTTTGAATTCTTCAACGCGTGACGTTTCCCAAAACAGCAGCCAAGTCAGATTGTTTCACTGTTCTGCCAGCTGCGAAATCGAGCTCATATCGGTGTAGTTTGCCTATACAATAATCATGAAGCCTGCATGCCCAACCACAACAAATAAAAAAAACTTTGACCAAAAACAAAAACACTAACCTCTTCCACCAGATGCTCCCTATCTTCCACTCTTGCCCATCGACCAATCAGCTTCAACGCTCGCATCACGTGACCAAATCTAGCCAATCGTTGCACACCAGGTAGCAACTGATTGGCTGGCAATGGCTCCATCAGTTGAGACACGCGACTGATTAGCTGCAGCAATTTACGAAGTAAAAATTGCTGGGATACAGAAATTCTTTGGTTTTTGTCAATAATTTTTGAATGCTTCCAGCGTCAAATCAGACACGAAGGCACAACTAAAAATGGCTCCTTCAAAACATGTAACCCAAAAACACATTTTACACGCACGAATACTAAAAAACTACATCAAGAAAGCATAAACCAACCAAATCCACATATTCAGATTGTCCTTGCAGGTACAGGCAAGCAGCCATGTCCACGATTATCTCCGGCCTCACATGATCTTTGTACACATCACTATTTGTACACCTGTCAAGCAAGTTATTGATTCTTCGCATATCACCCGACTGTGTTACTGCTTGAAGTACGGTGGTCAACGCCCGATGCATGAACTCTGGCGATATGGAGGTCGAACATGCCTGCAAATCAAGGCTGAAGTGAAGGGATGCGAGAGCATTGTGTGACTGTTGTATTTAGCAAATTATTGAAAAAATTAATTTGGTGTCCTGTCTACGCCGAGGTTTCGCGGGGTATTTTAGTTGTTTTTTTAGTTTTTAGTTTAATTTTAGTTTTTTTAGTATTTTATTTTGAACTTACAATAGTTTTCTCAAATCAGTTTGTCCGGACATTGAATGCAAATGTTTCGAGCATGAGATGTATAATCGAGCCACGAACTCATGAGACGACTTATTTTGAAGTTGACTTGTACGGATCCAATAATGTTCTAGTTCCACGTGTTTCGGAAATGAAAGAAAGAGAAACGCACGCACTTTTTAAAAACACGCTCTCCGCCTCGGTGCGTAAATTCTCTTTTGACTCCAAAAACATTTGTGTGTTGAACGACGTTGGTGTTCGCGCAAGCATGCAACAAATTGAGGTCAGCCAGCTGGAACTTGTCATCATCTCTCTCGGCCCAATCTGCCGGTGCATTTTTGAGTCTGGCCAAGCACGCTTTGAAAAGTCGTCTCATGAGCACGTGGCTGGACTATAAGCAATCGTGCAGTTGACCAGGAATTGATAACAACGTTCTCTTGACGCACTGTGAAACACTGATAATGGATGAACAAAAAGCATTCCTTGAGAGCGCTATCAGTTTTTTGGGCTTTCGTCAGAATAACAAAGTATTTTGAAAGCCACCTCAATTGCGTCCAAGACCATGGTTTCGCCATGACGCCCTCGTCTACTGCTCTCCACTGTTTGCCTGATCACGCACATTAGGGCAGGTTGACAACCGGGTTCGAGCGACGATAGCGCCAGCATTTGGGAACTGAAGTATACTTGCGTATTTTTCCGCAAAATATATTTTTGGAAAAAAACCGTTTTTTTTCGAAAGAAAACCGTTTTTTCCAAATATTTTCCAGTACTTAAGGATACCCATGGTCCAAAAACGCCTATTTTGGAGAAAATTTTATCGGGCAATGGCCTGAAACAGGCTAAAAATGCACTTGGAGATTAAAAAGTGCTCATTTTGAACTGTTTAGCACTGATTTACATTGGTTTTGACAACATTCTTTCGCAACCTTTGACAATATTTCGGAAATTTTTGGAAAAAAACCGTTTTTTTCCAAAAGTTGCCACTTGGAAAAATTTCCGGAAATATAAAAACGTATTTTTCCGGGCCTCGGAAAAAAACGGTTTTTTTTGAAAAAAAAAAACGGTTTTTTTCCGGCCCGCAAGTATAAACTGAAGTAAAAAACAAGCACCATACAAATTAGCCTGGTATTCAATACTACATTGTACATCAAATGATGAAAACAGTTGATGTGCTCGAAACGCTCCGCCGTTTCGGTGGCACATGTAGTGGTGTGTTGTGTCGCTTTGATTGTGAATGAAGCTGGGTTAATAAATGTTCAGACGGAAAGTTCATAAATGTTATATGTAAAAAAATGTTAACTATAAATAGTTTAACGGTAACTTAACTATCTGTTGTGAATGAAGCTGGGTTAATAAATGTTCAGACGGAAAGTTCGTAAATGTTATGTGTAAAAAAGTTAACTATAAATTGTTTAACGGTAACTTAACTATCTGTTCTGAATGAAGCTGTGTTCATAAATGTTTACACGAAAAGTTCATTAATGTTATGTGCCAAAAAACATAAACTATAACTTAGCTAACTGTTATCTAACTATCTGTTCTGAATGAAGCTGTGTTCATAAATGTGTGCCAAGAAACATAAACTATAACTTAGCTAAGTGTTAATTAACTATCTGTTCTGAATGAAGCTGTGTTCATAAATGTGTGCCAAGAAACATAAACTATAACTTAGCTAACTGTTACCTAACTATCTGTTCTGAATGAAGCTGTGTTCATAAATGTGTGCCAAGAAACATAAACTATAACTTAGCTAACTGTTACCTAACTATCTGTTCTGAATGAAGCTGTGTTCATAAATGTGTGCCAAGAAACATAAACTATAACTTAGCTAACTGTTACCTAACTATCTGTTCTGAATGAAGCTGTGTTCATAAATGTGTGCCAAGAAACATAAACTATAACTTAGCTAACTGTTACCTAACTATCTGTTCTGAATGAAGCTGTGTTCATAAATGTTTACGCGAAAAGTTCATTAATATTATGTGCCAAAAAACATAAACTATAACTTAGCTAACTGTAACTTAACTATCTGTTCTGAATGAAGGTGTGTTCATAAATGTTGCGGTATCCTAAACATGAACGGAAGAGGGGGATCCATGCAACCTAGGTCTAGCCGGCTCCGAGACGGGCGCTTGTAGGATGCGCAGCAGTTCCACACGCAGCAGACATCCGTGCTACCTAGGTAGGGGTGATGGGAAGAGGGGCGCGAGTGGGTCTCTCACATATATGCAGACTGAACAGCGGCGCCAGCCAGGCAGGCTACAGAAAAGGGGCGCAGGGTGCGCATACTTTTCCCGCCAAAAATTAAAACACACCCTGTAATTTGGCCGTTTTACCGCACACTGTTCGTTTTACATCAAATACATGGGGGCGCGGGGGGGCGCGGGGGGGCGTGAGGTGCGAAATGGCCAAAGTAGGGACAAACCAAGCTCTGCGCGGTCGCATATTACCAATAACAACAATGGAATATGGTGTCTAAACTAGATGCGGCACAATTGTATTCTATTATGATGCGCGGATTTGCGTTTGGTTAAGCGCAAAATGCGTGTTTATTATTGGATTTTGAGTTTATTGGGAGCCGCGTTAAATCACAACCCTGTTGGAAGCAAAATCCCAATAACCACTTTCACATAAAAATTTTCTCCGGGAGCTGTACTGCATGTGAGGAAAACTGAAGTCAAATGCCGTGCAGGCACGCACTCATTCCGGATTTTGGAAAATCCTGCTAAATTATAATTTGTGCGTGCTCATTTGTCTGGCAGCAGCAAGCTGAAACTGAAAGCGTTTCTGTTCTCTGTACCGCTGTGCCCTACATTTTCAGGCATTTTAAAATGATCATCTGTGTGCCATGAATCTCTCACGGAAATAATAAGACTGCAAACCATGTTCTCTATCCCCTTGACGCCAACTCCGAAATCAATCGATAAACACCGGTTCTCGGGAACAAAATTAAAAAAAAATAGAATAACAAACAGAGCGGCACTGTACAAAACGCATGGGAAGATCACGTGACTACCGTATGCTTCTGATAAGAAGCAGTCGGCCATCTTGAATATTTGTTGTCTTCCTGAAATGCACTAAACGGGGGTCTATCTATTTTTTGGAATTTTGTTCCCGAGAACCGGTGTTTATGGATTAATTTCGGTATTAAATCGGCACGTAATGGAAAAATCACGAATATAAACCTTGTTCATCTCGATGTCGGCAACAGTAACAGATCATGAAAACAGACCAAAATGTTCAAATATCAATAGTGGCGGGCCAGGTTTTAAGTTCTGCTCTTTTGGACTTTTTTCTTGCTCAAAATGGTCTTGCTCAAACCGGCTTTGCACACTTGCCCGTGCGCCAACATCTGATTAATACCCTCACATCAAAGCGTGTTTTTTATTTCAAATGTGGCCCGGTGCCATGCCATCTCCGCCCAACAGACGTTCTGGCACCTAACTTAGAGCCACAAAACCACTAAAAAGGCATAACTTCGGTGCCACTGGCACCTAAATTAAAAAATCTAGGTGCCAGATTTCAATTGGCACCAAAATTTAGTAAAAAAAACAGTGAAAGCGGCATATTATTTTACATGTTTTCGGTTTGGCACGATTACCCATTCTGTAAATATTGTGTAAATACGAATATGTGAGCATGACTGAACTTTATTTTGGCCGCAGAATATTTTGGCGACTTTTTTAATGCCAGATACGTGTGCATTTCAAAGTTTATTTTTCTTATCACGGCATGAGAACAAAAAGACAAGTAGTATTTTGGGAAGTTTGTTTAGGTTAAGGACAAAACTTGTTTGAAGTTAAACCTTTGAAAGACAGAACATTCTGAAGGCAAGAAACAACCTACTATACTTCATAAACCCATCAGAGCGAATCCCCAAAGCCCTTGACGCCCACTAAGCTCCATAACCTTACATCAAGTACCAAAATGAGAATATGGACTGTGCGAGTGCACCACATAAAATAATTTCACGATTCGGCAGCCGTGACGCCATTACACCCATGCGCATATTGACTGTTAGGACAATCAGACGTCTCTGTGTTATACTGTATAAGGATGAAACATCATCTAGTTATTTGGTACCAGAGTGTAATGATGCCCACCAAAGGAATGGCGGCACCCGCAACCTTGCGCGGCTGGTTGATAACAGTCGTATGCGTAATCCCCCAATGGCAGTGTGCATGTGTACCTCGGGATGAGATGTGGCACGCACAAATTTAATAACATGAAGCGCAGGCGGCGAGGCGCATCATACCAAGGTAAACAGAGAACACGCAATAGCAGGAGCTGTACATATTGGCAGGCTGATGTGGGACAAAAATGACAGTTTCATTAAAAGTTTCTAATGGTGTCCAAATTTTAACTTGGCGTAATCAATTTTGTCGTATATTTCCTCCGACCGAGCCCAACCACCCGTATCTCCTGACGTTGACGTCATGCCCACAGCCCGTGCTAACATTAATTATAGCACAAAAACATGGCTAATGTGCCAGAGCGCACGGTTTCGCATCTTCTTACCTCGCGTTTTGATGAGGGTTTTTGTGCGATATTTAGCTCTATGATGGCAGGCAATTGAATGTTCGTTTCAGATGTGTACGTTTCCAATTAGAATAACGAGATTATCCAATTGTTGGGTTGGGTACATGTAGCAAGAGCTCTTGGGGATTGGAGAATTGAAGATGTGATTATGCCAATATTCTCACGATTTTTATTTGGTGTTCACATTCGAAATGGTTCACTGATTATTTGCACCACAGAAGTTTCACGCGAATACAGCTGTACACAACGGCAGATAACGAATAGTAACGATTCAACAGTAGCAAAGTAGATTTGGTGTAGTGTGACGGCTGATATTTTTGATCAGTCAGCTGTTGTTGTTGTCGAAGCAAATTCAACCACGATTTTATTGCTTTGCTGAAAAAAAGGATTGAAAATTCGTACAGAGAACCAACATATGAACAATAGCTTAACATAGAACCCAAACACTGCAACAGCTTGGCAAACTATCAACACTGGATTGTGCCAAAATTTACAAAACAATAATATCTGTTCTGTATTTGATTACAATACTGCAATTTTGTCTCTTTATAACTATATACATACATACCTATGTACAAACAAACATAAATTTGTCCAAGCGCTCAATGCACAGCTGCGATGAACTGCGCAACAGCCCCAGCCAGCCATCTCCAGCTTGCTCACAGCATTTCACATTTGTATTGATACGTGTTATAATGTATGAGATAAATTTGAAAACGGTTGGAAGCCAAGAATGCTTTTGGAAACCGAGATATTTTCCAAAAAATAAAATAGAGGCGGAGAGGGAGAAAATCAGAACACAAATGTATCTAATTTTTGTATGAATAGTGCGCCAAATCCAATACCTACGCTTCATTCTATTTCGTGTTCAAAAAGGACACCAAGTGAAATTATTTCCCGCACCACTCCGTCATCTCTGACATTGGAACGATGGAGCGGGTTAATACGATGTGACGGTTTGGGTATTATGCGGACGGGGAATAACTTGCGGTCAGGTAGATATGTGAGTGATTAATACATATTCCAAAATAAACTATACAGAAATGTAGCGCACCCGCATCTATCTGAATTTTGTTTATCATGAACATCCTGCAACACGAATGCGCTCCGAAATGCAGGGTATAAGATGACGGTTACATTACGTGCGCAGCTGGGCCATCCGTTGTCCATGAGTCATCAAAACCAATGTGATGACCCAAGCAAGTGAACTTAGATACCAGAGCACACAGCACAAGGTGTATGTAGTAAGGATTCGAACCTGGGCACGTGCGAGTAAACGTAATCGATATTATTCTTACTCAGATACTCACAACTGCTCACTACTGTGGGAATTTTAAATGCGCTACACCAGCAAACCGTCCGTACATTTACAAGCCGGTCAGCTAGTAAAGCAGGTGAAGACAAGCATAAACTCTTTCCATTCCATCACCATGACAACCTGGGGCTCACGCAAGCAGCCAGGTCACATACAATACAATCAGGTTTTGAAAAACAGAACAGAATATATTAAAAAAAAAAAAAACACAGCAGCGGCAGGAGGAGAATAAGAACACCACACGGCCAGGGAAAAAGAAGAAGGGGGAAACGAAAACCCCAGAAGAGCACAGCATTGTTTGTTGTGGAGCGGAGAAAAGATGGAAAAAAAAGGTTGGGAAAGCTAAAAAAAGAACAAAAGAAGATAACCTCCTCCCCTGGTGGAGGGAGAGGGGAAAAAAAAAAAAAAAAAAGGAGGAAAAAAACCTCGCAAAAAAACACAAACCTCCGCAACACGACGCTTTATATTTTTAAGAGGAAGATTTTCCCTGGGAGGAAACCCCCCAACAAACAACCACAACACAAACAACCCAACAAAAAAAACCAAACACACCAACCAACACCAACAAACACACAAAAGCAAAAAAAAAAACAAAAAAAAAACACACACAAAAAAACACACAACAAAAAAAAAAAAAAAAAACAAAAAAAAACCAAATAAACAAGCGATGATATTGGATCCATAACTGAAGTACTTAGGATCTATGTACATATGCAGCGCATTTCCGAGTTGGATGCAGAGCTGTGCAAATATGTAATATATGTATATTGTGACATATATTATTTTGGGATTACATATATTAAACAAAAATTTACATATATTATTGCATTAAAAAAGCGGGCAACCTACAATTGTTTGGCAAAAGGAACAGATCCTGATATATATTATTTTGGGTCCCGAACAGGTCGGCTCTGGTTGGATGAGATCATAAAATACACCTTTACATGCATACGACAACATGCAGTGTATAGGTACAAAAGCGCTAAAATGTCACATAACCAAGAGCCTTGCTAGTACCACTGTGCCAGGCAATGCGCCAACACTGACCAATGAATTAGTGAAAAGTCCATTACTTGCTGAGGGCAGTGTGTGTGGCTGGAAGCCGATAGACCCATAAGCCAGCGCAGACGGGACGTGCTACGGGTTCGGCCGGAAAATTTCATCAGGAAATGAACAGAACACTCACGTATGTGCAAATTATTTGGACAATAAGGCACTGCACAAAAAGGGAGTTTGTTACGTTGCTTGTTGTTGTCAGAATGTGCAAAGGTCAACGTCATAATAACAACAATAAGGAAAGGAACGAACACCAGAGCGCAAAACGAAGAAAAAATGGCGCGAGATGCACTGCCCCCGAACGTTATCGCCAAGATATGTGCACTCAAAGGATGGAGGTGACAACATTTCCTGTCATGTCAATAATAGCCGTGTCGCCAGCCAGGTAAAAATGTAAGATGCGAAAAAGTATGCACACCAACAACAATGTTTGTCTTTCTCAAGAGATGTTCTGTGCTCCGCGATGCAAGTGTCAATGTGACACTGACAACTTCGTCGCGTGTTCTCCTTCAGCCTGTTAAAATCCAGGTAGAAATAACAGACAGAGACCGAGACGCCATGAACCTGTGCAGAAGCATTTTTCCAGCAGAGTGAAAACACGTCGCGGTGTTCGCTCCACCCGCGTCCAGTGTATTGTTGCGGCGATGGGTGAGTATGGGTGATGTACTAATCAGAAACGACGTAAACACATTCATGCCAAATTACGTGATGCACACGTTCATAGCACAACAGTATGCATACAGAATATTGATGTCATGCATATCAAAGGCATTTTTGCTAGACCCGTGAAGCGGGCCTGACTTCAGCTCACCTTTGAATGACGACCATGTAAAAATTAAGCCAGTTGTTTATAAAAATGAGTGCTGTCTTTATACGCATGACATCACAATCTTAACTCACAGCAGGATGAGTAAGCAGCCTGGCTGGAGGACAAGCAGGTTGTGGACCACACATGAATATAGACAGGGAGACTACCTGTGTAACTGAAGGTCAGTGTCACTAACATTGAATAGGAAACCGTGGCATGCCATGTGGTTGCATGTCTACTATATACATACACACCAAATAGATGAACCACCACAATTAATGGGTGGGGCACGGCACGTCTATGACATGCTGTTTTCTGATCTGCCCACCAAGATTACACACTTGATGCACGGGACACAACCTGCCAGAACGACACACTCTGCAGTCCATGGTAATTTTCTCACTACTATTCAGATTCAATGGTTCAGCACGATTCGGTTGGAATCCAGTCGACAGCTCAAATTTCAATTGCACATCGTATTAACAGAATACAGCGATTCAAATCTGAGATGAACAAGAGAGCAACGATGAAACAAGCGCGTAATAAACTCTGTGCCAGTATGTAGCATGTACGTATGTATGGGAACCAAAAGTGGCATCAATTTTCCATTTATTCACTGCACCACCACCACAACAAGCAACTGTATGTACATGTGTACGAACTGCTGCATAGATGGGCACTCATTAATTCCGGCGGGTTCCTCTCTTCGTTTCAAGACCCAAAGGCTGAACAGAACCACACGCCAGTAAAGCGCACAGACGGCAAGGAAATAAGGAGGGAGAGAGCTCATTTTCTCGCTCGCTCGCTGGCTATGTACCGCAATCACAGTTGCGCGATCGGTTTAACTGCTGAACCATCGCAGTACAACCAAACTAAGCCGAGCGTTTGACGAAAAAAACAGAGAAAAAAACTAAATTATGCCAACCGGAGCATCTAAGGCCGACTGTAGCTGGGCTGGAGCTGTTGCGCCTGCGCACCGCCATGGAACACCAGTTTTCCATTAGTTTTCAAAAACACAACAAGAGTATTATCGAGCAAGACACATTTGCCAGAATCGAAATTGAAAATATATTCCTGTCAGTCGGCCCCCTCCAACCTTCATGCACCAGATTTCGCGTCGCTATCATTCGATTCCAGCCGCCCCTGCCCGGATCATAGTCTTTGCGGTACTCGTCACGAACCTGAACCGACAACGTGAATTACGCCGTGAAAAAATGAAAGTTGCCGAGCCCTGCATCGACAGTCTGATATTGATATATTTCAGAATCGTAAGTTTGTGCACGATTTAGCTTTTACCGTATGCAACTGTGGTGTGTAAATTTGATGATAAAAACACGGAGTGGGGACAGAAGGGATCGTCAGGTGCGCTCCGTATCGACGTATGAAACATCAAAAGCAAAATGGCCATAAATTCGAAAATCAGTCAACGTCAACACGGAACTCAAATGAATAATTCACATCTCAGTCAACCTGGTGGCAACAATTAGCGCGTGTTCCAAAAACGAAAATAGAAGCGAGTGGACAACAATTTCACTACATTCTGTACATGCAAAACGGCATAGATCCGTGCAATGTGTGTTCATAAATTGTCAGATCAGGTGCAGAGTCAAATCAGTCACGAACATGTGCCGCGGGTGCAGTGAAGCGTCAAACGTTTGGTGGTTGGCTAAAGCATGAAAAAAACTAACAAAACTGCAAAAATGGGCGGCAATCGAGACGCAGCAAACAGATAGAACAGTCGGACAGAACGAACTCGACGTCATGTCGACCAACTGCTCAAACCGGGACGTTCTGCAGAATAGCCCCCAACGCAACCTTGGAAAAAGTCCAAATAACGTCCCGTCCTTCACGACTCGCAACAGCTCATTCATGGGTGGATCCATGATCCATTCATCACTGTTTGTGTGGCTTACTTGGATTTTTCTACAAATCTCAAAATAATAGCAAACAAAATCCAAAAGCAGAGGAGAGCTCAAACAGAATTATGCGGCACTAGTATACATACAGTACACAGTACATACACGTCACGTAGTACATACACGTCACATCGGTGTCAGATGTATACCTACTGTAAAACGTGGATACCAGCCATGGAGAGATGCGAGAAACAAGCGTTGTTGTTGCTGTTGAAAAATGCAATTTTCCGAACGGAGGACCTATTTGCAGGACCCCGCTGTAACCAACAACGACCGAGCGCAGTTACAAGCCAGCCAGTCGAGCCGCGTTTCAAGGTCTCAACGGGTTAACTAATTTCGAGTGCCGGTCGTTTAGGTTTAGCAAACCATGCACCCGCGGCAGTAAAATTTCGGACTGGCGGCTCAAAAAACAACAGAAGTGACTAAATTGAGCGGATTTGCCAGGAAAGAAAGAGTAACCAGAAACAAAGACAAGGGCTGGGTGGTGGTAATTTATAGAGTACAAAGAAAATACATAGTAGGCACATACAACTGGAGACAAGACAACTCAACGGAGATGAGATAACGTAAAATTTTGACGGCACAGATTTTCATCCGTCTACCGCTGGCGCTGACAGTCATTTTCACCATAGTTGTAGTGGGAGGAGCAAACCACTGCCTCCCTCACCTGAAAAGGTGCCTCGTTCTGCGAAAGCTGTACAAAATGTTGCAACTTACGCGCGCGCGCATGGCATCACTTTATTTTATATTACATCTCAGTCGGTGTCGGTGACACCTGACAATATCAAAGGTGCACCAGTGTATGTGCCTAAGGTCTCCAACTACAAGTGGTGGGTGTGAGAGATATATAAGATGACCGGAAAAGCCAGTAAACGAACAGTAGGTGGCACGAATATGAAAGGTACACACAGCAAACTCAAACCGCGCTGCACTAAGCCGTTTCTAAAAGCATTTGTAACCAAGCCAGCAAAGCGAAACGAAACGTAAGTTGGTTCACTCGTTCGCAAAAGAGTAGCCGCCCGTTCGGTAAACAAACACATTGAATGCAGATTCGGGGATAAAAAGGTGGTCCTACCTACATGGAAAGAGTAAAGAGAGAATGAGAGTAAGTATCAAGAGAGCGATATTGAAACACGATAGGGCAACAAAATGTTACTTCAGTCCAGTATTATCCTTACCTGCCGGTATGCAGTGCATGTATAGGTATTTCTCTACCACACTAGGCCCATAAAACACCTAAATCTGGGCCAGCCGAACGAGCGCCAGATATTATAAATCCTTCACAAACAATGGGAAAAGCGCGCGCGACTGCTTGCGAAACTGCATCGACAAACAGACCCGCAGGCCACACGTGGACTTTCGTGGAACAACTTTTGTTGATTGTTTCGACTTTTGATATCCAGCCGCCAGCCGTTCTCAATAACAACAACCACAGGCGGACAGAAAGCTATTATGAACAGATCAGATCTTATATTCAGCAACCACATCAAAGCACATCTACGGTTTGGGGGTGCAAACAATATCCTAATCTCCGATAAACAGGCATTCACCAAGCAAGACAGAGCACCTACATACTGCTGAACCCAGACAGACTGTGTAATGAGCCTCATAAGTCTACCTAAAGCAATAGAAAAGACCGCCATTAGCCAGGCAGGAGCCCAAATGACGAGCATGTAACCGTTTGACAGAGACGAGTGCTGCTTAGTGCTTAGCGTCGCTAAGGGGCAATAGGAACGGGCAAATAACATAACCGTATAGGAAAAGCTAGCTCACAAAAGCTCTATTGACTAGCTGGCAAGCTAACCGGTTGAAAGAGTGAGCTACAACGTGCACTGTAGCTGCCTGGTGAAGTCAGGCAGATGAGCTGCGGATATAATGCATTGGTGAACATTGCACACGGCCACGTGCAAGTGGACTAAACAACTGTTCAGTTCAGCTACAATCTGCTGCATATGTGAGAGCTGCTGTGAAAACGGCCAGTCAACAATAGATACCACAGAGCTGGTGGGTCACAACAGCCACTGCCCTAAATGCGCTTTTCCCAGCGCTTGCTTGCCTGCTTGGTGGCATAAAGCGGACTTCAAAGATCGGGACACGTAATTTTTTTCTAGAATACAGCACTTTGTCATTTTTTTCGCACACTTGACAACAAGGCCAAGTTTGGAGCAGGTACCCCTTGAGCCCCCCGAGTCAGCCAACTTGTGCAGGGCAGTCAGTGGGATTTCAGTCTTCCGATTCATGTGGTGTTGATGCTTGTAAAAACATTCATTCAGCGTGCGGTGGCAAAAAAACTATAATCTATTGGTGTGACGTCTGAGAAGCAGTTGTTTTTGTGGGCGAAGAAAAACACGATAGAACCGGAAAAGTAGAGAACTTGCTGCTTTCGGAGACTTGACTGATGGCAGCAAGAAACTTGTACATTTGTAGAAAAGCACTTGAAGTGGCGGAATTTAGAAGAGGCAGGTTGTTAATTTAGGGGATGCAAGACTAAAACCTTAGCTGTAGCTGATGAAGTCCGGCAAAGATCGGGAGCTGGTCTAACAATATTCGACAAGACTTCGATGCTGGGCTTGGCAAGGTCACATGGCAACGAAGCCTTTTTGAACCTGGTGATCGGTCCAGTCCCCGGCGGCGTGATATTTGTCTGATCACTTGACTTTTTGTATCGCAAACGACAATTCAGAATCTACTCATCATAAACAGCAACTTTGACCGGTCAAAATTAAGCGGCATCAGCAAATCAAATTGAAATACATGAGCGCAGCACAAGTTATGGTTGCCTGCTTGGGAAATGTATTTTTACTGAAAAAAGTTTTTTCATATTTTCGGTGCCAAAATTAGAAAAAGGATCAAATGTTGCATGTTCGACAAATTTTAAGGGCTAAAAGGGGTGCATAACGGCCGTTCAATGCGGATAAACACCCCTAATAAAGATTGGCAACAACACAAAAATGGGTATTCAAAACAGAAGTCTGTTTTTCCCCTGCGCGACTGTACAACGCACAGTCATGTGATCAAGACAGGACCGATTGCGATCCGACCGATCACCAAGTTTGATGCCGGCTAAAATAGTTCGAATCAATCAAACCAACCTGTCCGCCGTGTTTTCCCCTGCCGAATTGTCGTCCTTCACTGAATCCCACATCCCAATCGGTCCTGATGATTCGATCGTCCAGCCTCGTCCCGTTCACGTAGCGCATCGCGTTCTCAGCGTCCTCTCGGACGTAATATCTGCAGCGACAATCCCAAATCTTGAAAATAAATGACCACCGTCATTTTTATGTCATTGTGCTATAAAGCACTTTTCGGATTTCTTTAGTTCCCAAATGGTTCTGCTTCTGCATGTCCATGCCTAGCATGGTATTTGTTGATTCCACAGAACAGCGGTAAGTCTTGCATCACTGTCTTTGACCGTTTGGTGAAAGTCTTCCAATGTCAAGGGCCAAATGGAGCACCAGGCGGAATCCGACACAAAATCTGAACCCATGGAGTTCATAGTTGGTGCCTTGATAAGCGCAACGCTACATACCCATCAAATCTACTTCGTTTCACAGTCACGATAAAACTTAGTCAAACGACGAAAACCCCAGAACAAATGTCTTGTTTCAGTACCGAAGTAATGATGAGTTCTTTAATTGCGTCACCGCCAACTATACACAATTAAGAATCATTGTCCAACACAAAAACACCGGACTCACTCGACAAAACAGAATCCACACGGCGTCTTCTGGAATCGATCCAAACCCATGATGATTCGTTTCACGTCGCCAGCGCGGTTAAAAAGCTCGTGCACCTGATGAACATAGGTATAGAAATATATCACAGAGAAAAGCTACACGCGCATATTGGAGCTTGGCGGTTCAGGTTTTATTTTTTCAAAATAGGCTGGTGACAAGAAGCTAGAAAAATCAAAAAATTAGAAGCTTATTTCTGCTGAATGCCAATTTACTGGTTTCTTTGGCCTAACAACTTCTTAATTTGGTTCCACGGGGCAGGTTGATCTCACAATTAAAATTGAAAGTCATTCCGGCGTTCCGATTTTCACCCGTTTTGCACCTTTCAGTCAAAAAGATGGTGCGAGCACATACAAGGACACGATAATAATGAAAGGATGCAATTGCATTCAGTCATGTTTTGATTTCATCCGACCTCATATGCGCATGCATCATCTGCATTATACTAGACCTGCTCTTCGGTTGTGAAGTACGACATATTGCCAATGTAGAGCGTTGTGGATGTAAACAGCGCACGCTCTTGTTCACGGTCGGAACCCTGAAATGAATTGTGACGAACATTAAAATCGGTTCCAGGTGTAAACAGCGACATGAGGCAGATGCGAGATAGAGAATATTATTTAAGAACGTGGGGTGGTAAGAATCGCAAAGTACGGTTCACAAAACTGAAATTTTGGATATGGTTTTTTTGATTGGAAATCAATGCCACAACATATTTAGGAATGCTCTCCAAGTTTGGCGTTCCAAATGTAAGTATACTTTCAGTAATTTCAATTAAAAGGTGCTCGGTTTGCATTTTTTGGGAAATTTTAAAAATGAAAAATGATGAAAAAATAAATGTCAATCCAATTGGATCTCAGCCGATAAACAACATTGGGCGCTGAAATTTGCACACATATAGCAGTTTTTTGTCCGCTTTTCAGCAGCGCAAAAATAGTTGCACGATATTGGATGTTTTCTCTTACATTGCATTTTTTTAAAAAATGTCAAAAAAACGAGTGCATCTCAGAAACACCCAATTTTAAAAAAGTCCTCACCGACGAATTCTTTCTATTGGGCCTCAAAATGTGCGCCATAAAATTCTGGTATTGGCGTATGAATGTGGTTTGTGACAAATTTGAATATTGTCGGCAATTTATGTTAGTATGAAGCAAAAAAATTTCGTCGTTTTATTTTCTTTCTTGTTTTGTCGTGGTGCGCAGTTCAATTGAATGACGGAATATGTAAAAATTGATGCATGTGTTTCCCAAATATGAGTTCTGATGTGTATGCTGCTGAAACCTACATATGTGTTTCTTAACTGTAAATACCACGAGAGTGCTTTCAATTTATGTGCTTATCAAGGCAACCGTTTGTTAGGAAAATGCAGCAAATCTGTGAATGGCTATTCGTTTGTTTCAACTGTTGCCTATTTCTAAATGTTTTTGCATTGCATCCGGTTACGAAATAAAAAGTAATAATGGTAAAACGTTCACCCAAAACCCGCGACGCAAAACAAAGACACGCTACAGGGTTTGAACCTGTGCGACAGACACACGCACGCATGTTCAATGCTACGCCTAACCGATTGCGCTACGCGATCCAGCCGCTGGCTTGCCTTAATGTGTTACATAAATGTAATTGCGCGTGCGCATGTGTGTTCTGCCGTTTACATAAAACGTGTTGTGCTGGAGCCATAACGTGTGTGTTGACTGCTTGTATTGTGTGTGTTGTTGTTGTTGCTAGTTGCTCACCTCGTGTGATGCATCAAGTGACAGGTTGCAGCGAATTTTTGCCAGTCACGGCCGGTGCCAAATAGCTTGCATTTTTGAACTTGTATCCATTTTGATAGCTTGTCACGTGTCATGAACAAGCTGTTTACTTTCAGACCACGTTGACAAGCATCTTGTTGCCGTTCGTGACACCCACATCGGTCGTTTCTCCAATGTGAATCCGTGCAAAGAAAAAGACAAGAACGTGAGAGAAAAAAAACAAAAAATGTTCTTTATCTAAACTTTTCAGGAGATATTCAAATTTGTCACAAACCACACTTATAACCCAATATCAGAATTTTATGGCGCACATTTTGAGACCAAATAGAAAGAATTCGTCGGTGAGGACTTTTTTAAAATTGGTTGTTTTTGATATGCACTAAATTTCAGAGCTGATTTTTGAAAAAATTAACGGAAGAGAAAATGCAGCGAATTTTTGCATTTATTTTTACATGGTTGAAAAGTGGATAAAAAATTGACTATTATGTGTTATTTTCATTAAATAGCATCCGATCTAAAACAAATGACAGCCTCATCAACATAAACTTGGTACATTTTTGGAATTTCAAGAAATCTTCGTCCTGCCCACTTAAATGCGCCCATAACTATTTAATGCTTTGGAGTTTGGATCCAAAATTTTGTATGTGTCTTAGTAAATGTAGTAGTCAACTTTTTGTGCAATATGAGCGAAATCCATTTTTTTCGGTTTGTGAACCGTATTCCATTGACACCTATCTGTTACTATTACCCCACGCTCTTAAATTTAAAAATGGGGAAATCGAAGTTTTGAGGTCATGGGCCCGCGGAATGGCCAAAAGCCACGTTACGGCTCCCTCAGTCACAGTGGAAAATGGAAACTGGAAATGAACCAAAACACTTTCTGCGTAAATGCTGACTAATCAGCGGATGAAAATTGAGCGGAACAGAAAACGTTTTTGCTAAAACACGACTGCTGCAGAACAGTGGTGTAGCTACCCAGGCGGGGCGGCAACCTACTGTACCACCCAAAATGCGGGGCGGCAACCTACCTACTGTACCAGGCGAGGGGCGGCAACCTACCTACTGTACCTTGGGGGGGGACCCCCACTCCCCCCCAGCTACACCATTGCTGCAGAAAATGCTTTGTTTCATTTCCATTTTCCAATATGCCTTTAATCATACTGGAAAACGGAAATGAAAAACTTGGACATAGGAAATATTTTCATTTCCATTTTCCACTATGATAAAAGGAGCCCCAATACCTGTATAACATAAAATCAAATCACAAAAACCCGTGCATCAAACATGTGCTCGGCGATGAGAAGTGAAAATGGTTTGACCAAAAAATGAATGGAAACAACATTGAAAAATCATTGTGGCATCCAGTTAGCAAGTCCTTGCATTCTCTCTACTAAATTACAACGATTCTGGGCACGACGAAAGCAGGTGCATCCATCCAAAGCCGGCGGAAATGGTTTTTCATGTCCAAACTTATTTTGACGAATTTTGATGTGTCGGATACAACCTGGGGGTTCCATCACTTTAGGGGTGGGGTACTGATTTAGCTCGTGCACACGATTATTTGAAGTGGTCCTGAAGAGGGCCGTTCGGTTACAGCAAGTGGACCTATAGTCTAAGCGCGTGACTGCTCGGTGTTGGCAGCCACGGTTTCGAGAAGCGCCTTGAATTCACATTTGTTTCGCTTGGCTGTGGACATTCATAGGTGTTCTTCGAAAAAAACGTTTTTTTTTTCAAATAGTTTTCCAGTACTTAAGGTGTTCCAGTCAAAAAAAAACAGTGTTGGGCCACAAACAAGATATGAGCACAGGGAAAAGTTTAATACAAACCGATAAAAAAAACCACCATGAAAAATAAATGGAAAAGTATTCGGGTCTCGGGAAAAAACGGTTTTTCCCATCCGCCAGTATAGTTGTACCGGATTTTGCTCGACGTTATTAACTCGTTGCGGACGAAAAAAATCAGAAAAATCGGGGAACACTTTCTGGGACAAAATAAATTCTGTTAAAACCCCCGGTTTTCAAATTAATTTGTCCATTTTTTTGAAAAAATCTCAAACATAAGGGCTTTTTCAGCTCGTTTAAAAAAATACAAGGCTCCCTGTACCAAAAATTTAGGAATGCTGTGTGGATTAACACCCAGTTTTGAGCAATTTTGCCTTAGTTATCGTTAGTTAGGCCTCGCCTGTGTGTTTTAGGTACGAAGAAGGGTCGTTTTCGGTTGTCTTGAGCCTTTTTGAAACAGATCTATGACATTGACTCGAACCCTCAGGTATTTTTGTGGCTATTTTAGACCAAAAAACACATTTGCTCGGAAAAATAAGTTACAGGCAATTTTTTGGGTAATCTATTTATGAAAATTACAGGGTTCAAAAAGAAACGGTTTTTTGTTTTTCCAAAATAAAATGGTATTGTCAGTTAGATAATCCGTTTTCCAGCGAGGTCATCGTCATCCATCTACCACCTATCGTCAATACCTTATCGGCTGCAGTCGTCAAGATCATGGCCTGGTTGGTGCTACACTGAACGTACCTGATATCTGTGATCACGATAAGCGCTGAGAGCAACGCTTGGCGTGTGCTTACGTTTGGGCATCGCGCTTTACTTTCACGCCACGTTCAGCCAGCAGCAAACAGTTTTTTGGGTTTGGTTCACTTTATTTCGTTCCTGTTCGCGGTTTCTTCTCCTGATTCGGCTGTCACTTCGTCGTCAATGCTCTGTGCTGCACTTTGTGAGCGAAAACCTGAAAAACGCACGTTGTTGCGTTTGTTGTTCAAATACGTCACCACATGAAAGGAAAGCGAAGATTTTTTGCCAAGTACATCAGGGCTGTTTCGGACCACTCACTATCAGGCCGGCCATCACGCACGACCTGATGAATAGAGACGAAATACAAACACGTAAACATGTTTACCCGGGAAAATTTTAACTTTTTCTGAACATTTTTACCTTTGACCCCAAAATCGGGCCGGAGCCGGGCCGGGCTTTCAAATAGGGTTGGGCAGGAGCAGTGTTGGAGGTACTCTGGAGGGGGGATACCGTAAAAACCTAAATACAGCCCCCCGGAATAGAGCCCCCCAAAAAGGGGTCAGTGAATTAATAGAGCCCCCCCCCCCCCAAAGTAACATCCCCTATACAGTAGTGTATTAAGGCTTGATAGTGGTGCACAGCAGTGTAGTTCCTGGTCCGGAGGGGGAACAGGCGGTAGCGGTACCCCCCTTTTTTTCGGAGGGGGAACAGACGTACCCACCTGGGGGGGAAGGGGGGAGGGACCCGGAAGGGGGAAGGGCATAGTAGTGGCTGGGGGTTGGGGGGTTACCCCCTCTCAGTACTTACCTACCACAAAACCCGAGGGGGGGTTGGGGGGGGGGTTGAGTACTTACCTCTCACAACTCCAAATCATACCTCTCACAAGCAATTTTATACCTTTTTAAGGCAAAAATCGGTGTTTTTCGACCTTATTTTCCCAAAAATCGCGCGCAAACCCACGCATAATACCTATTTTTAGGCGATTTTCGGCGAAAATTTTGAAAAAGTACTATTTTTACCTCAATTTTTGGCCAAAATTGTATCACAAAAACCGTGTTTTTTCGCCTTTTTGGATGACCAAAATCATACCTCTCACGCTTCCGGTCCCAACCCCGCATCATACTTACCTCCCACACATGGGCCTGCCACTACACTGAAGAACCCAAATTTGGAAAAAAGTTATTTTTTAAGGTCGAAAATTTGGCTTCCCCCATTTTTGCCCCTTTTAGGAAAAAAATCTCAATAAAAAAGGTATTTTGGCGATTTTTGACGACATTGACCTAAAAATCACTGATTTTATGCCTAAAAATGCCTATTTTAGGCCAAAATTTGCCTATTTTAGGTAAAAATTGGGGGAGCAGACGTACCCGGAGGGGGAACAGTGGGGCAGGCGTACCATGGAGGGGGAACAGACGTACCCGAGGGGGGACCCCCCCTCCCCCCCCAGGAACTACACTAACTACACTGGTGCACAGCAGTGTTGGAGGTGGGGGGTTTGGGGGGTAGCCCCCCCAGTACAGTAGGTATCCCCCCCTCGCCTGGTACAGTAGGTATCCCCCCGATGTTTGGCATGGTACAGTAGGTATCCCCCCGATTTTCACCCCGGTACAGTAGGTATCCCCCCCGATTTTGCCCCAAAAGTGCCAATTTTTGACCAAAATGGCCGAAATTAGTGCAAAATCAGTGTTTTTTACCTCAAATTACCCGAAATTCGCGCGCTGCGCGCGCAAATACTACGTTTTCACACGATTTCACTGACCCCATTTTGGGGGGGGGGGCTGTATGCTGTATTACGGGGGGGGGGGCTCTATTCCGGGGGGGGGGGCTGTATTTAGGTTTTTACGGTATTTAGGTTTTTACCAGAGATCGGAAACGGGCTGGCCCGGCCCGGCCCGGGCCGGGCCGCGATTTTGGAGTTGGTCGACCGGGCCGGGCCGGCCCGGCCCGGTATGCCTAAATTTGAACGAAATTACCATTTTTGAACCAAAATTTTCAAAATTTTTGCGCTTCGCGCAATAACATTTCCTAGTTCTTGATCTTTTCAGTCATCGTTTTGAAGAAAGAAGCAGCAGCTTGCTTTGCAGCA